>JAHBMJ010001522.1:0-29695 GCA_018398765.1 Chromera velia
CACCCATGATCTTCCCCGCCCCCCCGTTCATAAGCGTGACCAAAAAGAGGATGTGACGATCGAAAAATGTTGCCTGATTGAAAGACCAGGTAAGTAGGGTCAACTGGGTGCATTCAGGAAACTTGCTGCCTTTGCAAAGTGCAGAGCAGAGGCAGAAAGTGGGGCGCGTGATTGCAATTTCCGTAGTGACCGTGGATCATGATGGCAACAAGGACCCTAAATTGCTGCGATCCGCGAAAGAGATCGAACGACGTCGACAAGGTCCTCAGAGAGATAGTCAGCATGCTGCTCGAAAAAAAGTTTGCAGCTATGCATGGAAACTGCTCCCCTGTGTGGTCGTTCATCCGAATTTCAAGTGGATGGACACTGGCTTTCTTGTCGACATTCACCGACAGACCTAGCTTTCTTGTCGACATTTACCGACAGACCTAGCGACAGATGAAGCAAATGGCAGGGAAACACAAATTTTAAACATTCTTACAGTTTTTTTGAGGACCGCCATAGGTGTTCCGACGTGAAGATTGACGCGTCGTTTGAATAACCTCCCTTAACTTAAGTACCACTTAATTGAAAGAATATAATCAAGATGAGTTATATCTGCAGCATCATTTTTCAAGAGACCGTCTGCATATGCGGCACTGATGGTCAAAACACTGCCCAAACGGGGGTATACTTCGGGGAGTATAATTTTTGTATAATTTAATTTTGTTAAGTGCCCTCCAAAATGTATGCTATGACAAAGCGGCCCTTTTTTAAGTTTTGCGCTGTGATCGGCCTCTGCGCGCACGGCCTCGGTAAGCCCGTTTGGCCCCCGGCGTAATGTGTTGCTTGAAAAAGCTATACCAAGACCAACTTAATTTGGTACGATTATGATTGCAATTGTAAATATAACAAATATTTTTATCACGCAAACAGTCTTTTAAGACTTGCAACATGTTTCTGATAATATTTGAGAAGTCTGTATAAATTTTCAAGTTCGTATGCACCACCGATTATGTTTGCAAAAAATATGAAAATTCAAAGCCGGGCGGCCCCGGAAACCCAAAAAATTGAATCCCGATTTTGAAATTTCATATTTTTTACAAATCTAATCGGTGGTGCGTACGAACTTAAAAATTTTTACAGACTTTACAAATATTATCAGAAACATGTTACAAGTCCCAAAAGACTGTTTGCACAATAAAAATATTTTTCATATTTGCAATCACAATCGTAATTGGCTGTATGGGTTTGCCAAATTGAGTTGGTCTTGGTATAGGTGTTGCACGTACAAAAAGCATGCATGCGCGCATCAAATTTAAATTCTCAATCTGGTGCAATTTTGGCCGTCTGGAGAGGATTTCAGCCTCTTTAGCGGCGAAGCTAGCTTCACTTAGGAGGCGAATCACAGGCTGATCAATACAACAGGTCGTCAGTAGTAAGTAGAGCTCTGAGATGCTGGGTCTTTTGTGTTGCAATTCACTAAATAGAGATCGAAATGCATAGCATTTCAAAGTCGATGTTACAACTACAAACTGTGTTGTAAGCTTTCCTACTGCACTTCATCTGAAGCTAGACTGCCTTCTATCGATCTTTTTTCTTTTCTGGCGAACCTCTAGAAGTTTCTACAGACTTCGACGGTCTCCTCTGCTTCTTTGTAAGAGAGCAGGCCTCTAGAAGGCCAGGAAGGCCTTGTGAAAGTGCTTGCACCCTAATGAATTGGGAGTTGAATTGGGCGTCGAATTGGTAGTACTACCAATTTTTTACCGCCAGTAACTCCCAATTTTAAAAAATTGGTACCTAGTCTAATGAAAGAAGTCAGGGTTGCTTTTCTGGTCAGTAACGGGTCTAGTCTACCGGCAATTGCCGGTAACCGGTAATGGCCTCAGTCTGCCTTCCTTTTACCGACAAAAAAAATAATAAAAATTAGGGTCCCAATATAACAGCGTCTGTCCAACAACATAACAGCATCATTAGAGAGCGATCAAAGTAAGAGACAAAAAAAGTCTACTTCTTTCTGAAAAACGAGGAGATGGTAAGCCTGCGGCTCTGTACTTGCGCAGCCCCTACCCGGTTTGCTAAGGGGGGAGGAGCAAGAAGAACATTACCTCCTCGAGCTCCTCCCGTGGTGTGGCTGGGTCTAGGGCTGGGTGGTCTCGGACGGAAAGAGGAAGGGGCGGATGCGGCTGCTGCACTTTGATTGGGGGGACCGCTCAAACTTTGAGGCGGACTCTTTCCGTTGTTAGAATCGTGCGGGTGCATCTGTCTGGGCCAGCTGTGGTCATTGCGGCCAGCGGTTCTCTGTTTTTGGGCTCCAAGTGCAAGATAGGACCCATCGCTTCGACATGCGTCATCTTCAAGCACACTGGCCGCATAGCTGTCCCTACAGATGACGCATTGACTTTTTGAATTGACCTTAAGTCTAACCTTAAGTGATTGATTGATTGACCTATAACCTATGACTTAGGTTATTGAAAAGTGTTAGTAACTGTTAGAATTTTGCCTAGTCTTTGCCAACTGCCAGCAAACTCTGCTGGTAATTACCGGTTACCGGTAATAAAGCTTGTCTACCGCCGAAAAAATCGGCAACCCTGAAAGAAGTACATGGAGTTTGAAGCTAAACTTTTGTGTACGGGCTAAACAGGGGCTCACTAATCTCTAGCCACAGTCATTAGAGTCTAATTCATTACTAAAAACAAATTCTATGAACACTTAGAGTCACCTAAAAATTAGGAATTACCAATTTTTTTCTAGGACTAACTACCAATTTTTGAGAAAATCAACACCCAATTTTTTTTTTTTGACTACCAATTTTATAACTTCTCCTAGAAAGTAAAATATATGTGGAAAGAAAGAACGTTGTAACAGAACAGTGTTGCGGCTGCACAGAACTTCATAAATCCATAAGTTTTGTATAGTTTCATAGTGTTATTGATGCTTGAAGTCCCTCTTGGCGTGACATATCAGTAAAATATGCTTGCATGGCTTTCTTTCTCTTGCACAACCATGCAAAAACCAGATCTTCCAGAATAAAACGATCATATGAATAACGTCCCCCCTGTAGGATAAAACGTTTGCAAAAAAAAAAAAAGAAAAAATTGAAAAGTGAAAGTTCTCGTCAGTGCCCCCCTCTTCCCCAGCGCTCTGCAACCATGGTCGCACAAAGCCGACAGAGGGAGAGGTCAAAGGAAATGGACAAGGATGGATTTGTCATCTCCATCGAGTTTTGGGAGCGATTCACTGTGCGGAGAGAGCTGAACATCGCTCATGCGATGTTTTCAGATGTCAAGTTCACCGTGAAGATTTTGGAGCTAAAAGAGCTCACAGATGATCACAGAAAAAAGGTAGACATCGGAATTTTCCTAGATGATTCCTTGGTCATTTTTCAGTACACCCATGTTGTCCCCCCCCAAAATCTGTCAGAGGAGAAGAAGAAGGAATATAATCTCCATTTGAGATGTCTGGGAACCACTAAGTAGGAGATGTTCGGGAGAGAGGGGCATGATTTGAACAAAGATCAGCAGCCACTGTTTGACATATGGAGGGATTATGAATTCTGGTAGGCTTACATGGTCAATTGGATCGATTTTCGCTCTGTTTTTTATACTGGTACGTGCAGCTTGTGTAGAGCTGTCCACTGTTCGTTTTGCATTGCGTTAGCCGTGCATTATGACATACAAAATAAAAGTTTCAAGTTGAGTCCCATTTTTTTTTTTTTGTACTACCAATTTTTTTTCCGGCGGTCCTAAAAAATTCCCATTTAAAAATTGGTAACTCCCAATTTTTAGGTGACTCTAAGTGTTCATAGAATTTGTTCCTAGTAATGAATTAGAGTTTAATGACTGCAGCTAGACACTAGTGAGCCCCTGTCTAGCCCGTACACAAAATTTTAGCTTCAAACTCCATGCACTTCTTTCACTAGACTAGGTACCAATTTTTCAAAATTGGGAGTTACTAACGGTAAAAAATTGGTAGTACTACCAATTCGACGCCCAATTCAACTCCTAATTCATTAGGGTGGGACTCCATTTTGGCCTTGAAGTTCACTCTGCACGATTCAAAAGCGATCGGTCAGCTATTAGATCGGCCTTCCCATAGGCTTTCGCAGCCTTGCAGCAACCTGTCTGCCCTTTGTTTGATTGCTTTTCTGCTAGAAGGAGGCTGCTGTAAGCTTTGGGACTCTGTTTGTCTTTATAAGATCGATGTGAGCTTTCGATCGATCTGTGACATCGATAGAAAGACTGTCAGGTCAGGGCTTGAAAGGAACCATCTCGCGAGCGCGCTCAGCTTCTGACCAACGTGCGAATACAATCTCATGTGGCGAAGTTAGCTGCAACATCGAAGCCGATTTTCGCACGTAGTGTAACTTACTAGTGTTTCACCTGAATTTTTTTATTTATTTTTTTACGTATGAGGAGCCTAGAAGTATATGCACAAGCATACCGCGTTACATGCATAGCTCGAGAATTTTTAAATTTAAAAAAATGAATTAGTGTCTAGATTAGTGTCGATTAATTTAAAAAATATATTATATATATAGAAAACATTAAATCGTTTGTTAAATAACTAAAGATAAGTAATAAATGATTTATTGCAATGATATGGTGCTCTCAAGCACTATCACCGTTTTGTCCTATAGAGGTCGCCTTCGCAAACGGCAAGCATGCAGTACAAACGTCAGACAATCGCAAACGGCAAGCATGCAGTACAAACATGAGACAATGGACACGCAGGTCTAGGGCTCCGGCCCCAAACATAATGTAATCCTGTATATTCAGAATCTTTAGTTTCGAACACATTTTTTTTAAATCGTTCTAGTGTGTTTTAAAATAATAAAATCACTGGTAATATCATTATGATCATGATCTTCTCATCATGGCTAGCTCAACCATGCATAAAATGAAAACTTAGGTTTAAACCTGTACTGAAAGAATATTCATATATATTGAGGGTGCGTCTGGAAACAGAAGCTGCCTTGCCGCGCGTCTTCTTATCGAGTAAGAGACCCGCAGGCAGGCAGGGCCCAAACGCGTCTGGCCACCACAAGGGCCGAGAAGCATGGATTCGTGCAACACAAAAAAACCAACCGAGACACGATCAACATACAACTTGAACACCTATGCAATCTCAATCAATGCATCGAAGGATCACCATAGACATTCAGTCAGACTAAGCAAAGCTGCACTGGGATTGTTACTCTCCTCTTCCAGTGCTTCGCCGGTGCTCCTCAAGATCTCCTTCCAGTTCTGACTTTTTAAAAGAGTCTCTGACAGCGCGTTGTCAGATGCCCTTTTTTCCTTTAAGCCAGCACCAATTCAAAGAAAGAGTCAGTTCAGATGCAGTCCTCCAATCCAGAAAGCTGTTTACATTCATTGACTTGATCAGTCTCGTAAGTGTACAAAAGAAAGGAAACGCCAAGAGAGAAATTAACAGAAAAAACGACCAGGCCAGAGACAGGCGAGACGAAAGGAAAAAAGGGAGCCTCGTCCCTCCATCGCTTTGAAAAACCGATCGAGCGAGAAACAGGCTGGCTGAATGGCTGGCTGGCTGGCTTTCTTTTTCCTTTCACCAAATCTCCACCTTCATCCTCCTCCTTTTCTTCCTTCCTTTCTTCCTCCATGCCTTCCCCCGTCCAGCGTGGATCACATCACTCGACAGTTTCGAATTCACTCGATCGAACACTGGCCTGGCCTTGTCTCACGGACCACCAATATTTCCCTTTTATTAATCATAAGTCCAAAGAAACAGCACCACGATGCATGTCTGTCAAGGAAGGCGATCATCTAAGAGCGCTAAAAAAGGACTTCACGACATTTCAGATCGAGCAGTTTTGCTGTCACAACATTTTCTCATCTAAAAGGTTCGTTTGCGACTGACTTGACTGACTGGAGCGATCACTTGATTGAAAAAACTGGAATTCCTTTTTTTTTTTCTTTCAGAGCAGCAAAACAAAACGAGCAGAAGACAAAGAAAGAAAGATCATGCGATCGCATTGCATTTCACAGACACGCATTTCAGACATGGAAGACGACACGTTATGCAGCCACACACCCACGCACACAAGCAAAAGAACAACGCGAACGAGAAGAGGTCACGGGACATAATCAGAGAAGAGAGGATCCATTCTGATCAGTGTGGTGGGGCGATGAGAGACGCAGGCGCTAAACGGAGGAAGACAAGAAGGAGGCAGGCAAATCAGCGAGCGAGCCTTCAAGGGCTTTCTTCCTTGCCGTTTAGAGCGGGCCTCTGACCCTATCCCACCTGTCCCTCCGTGGACATTCATCAATCAGGATAAGACAAGGGGGGAGTAGAAAGAAAGTCAGAATCTTGTACAAACAAACACCCTCAAATCGTTCTTGTGTGCGTTTTCGTTCATTTCCGTCCGTCGTTCAAACCTTGAAAAGCCGTCACAACTTCTCTCCACCACAGTCGGTCCTCCCTCTTCTCTCCTCAACCCCTCTACTGAAAGGGGGGAGGGGGCGGGGGGGGCACAAAGGAACCTGCCGTCTTTGAGTGATGCAGCGCGGGGGCCTTGGGAGGGGGAGGGGGGGGCACCTGCTGCTGCTGCTGCTGGCCACGCGCCATGTTCTCGAACCCCGGGGGAGGTGCAACGGCCCCTCCGGCAGATGGCTGGCCTGCAGCAGTTGTGGCGGCGACCCACTCCTGTGACCCCATGGAGGAACTGAGGGAGAAAGAGGAGGCGGGGGCGCTGCCTCTCCTCGAGGACGCCCTAGACTGACGAATAGGGGTTCCCTGCACAGGGCCGCCACCTGAGGACCCCACTGCAGTGGAGGACGCCTGCTTCTGAAGGAACAGACCACCGGGCATGTTCACATCCAGGGGAGTGAGGGTGGACTGCCAGGGGCTGGGGGAAGCGTTGGTGGACCCGTCCCGAGGGGGAGGAGGGGGGGAGTAGGCGGGAAATTCAGGGGCTCCGGTAGCCGCAGTTCGTGGAGGGGGGGTCGGGGGAGCGTGAGGGTGGAAGACCTTGGAAGCAAATTCGGGAGGGGAGGGGGGTGCGGGCTGTGTGTGATGTCTGCTTGCGGTCCTCTCTCTTCTGACAATCTCGGGAGGGGAGACGGAGACGGGCGCTCCTCCAGCTGCGTATTCCCTCTCTGCGATCTCCTTTCTGACAACGGCCAGACGAGCCTCTATGAAGTCCCTCTTGGGCTCTAGAATCTCCAGGGCCCTGCAAGCATTCAACAAACAAACATATCGTTTTGTTCGAACAAGCATTCAACGAATAATGCATGATCGAAGAAACTGATTCGATCAAAGTGCTTCTGTAGAATGATAGAGGATTTCTGAAGAGAGAAATGTGGACGATGAAGGAAAGAAACCAAAACAGAAGAAGAGTAAAACGAAGGAGAGAGCAAACAATCGTAACAGGCTGGCTTTTTTTGATTTGCCACCCTAGCTTTCCTCCCGACTGACTGACTTGGAGCATGCGTCCTCCTTGGCGAGCATCTTGTTTCCCTGCCAGTCGCCCGTGACGACTTCTGCGTCTTTGAGTGCAGCCTTCAGGATAGAGTCCTGCTGTGCGAGATGTCCGAGTGCAGGGAAGGAGACGGAGGCTTTGAACTTCGGGTTCCTCAAGTCTCTGTTGTCACCCCAGTCGGTCTCCATCGTCTTCTCCTTCTTCCGGATTCTGTGTTAAGAATATCAATCATAGAACAAAGAAAGAAAAGTACACAACAAATACGGCATAGGTCATTTCATGAGCCGAAGAAGATATTTAAGAAAGGCAGTTGATTAGCACGCAAGACGCCAACAAGAGAGGAAAGGGAAAGCTCGAATTGGCGAAGGGTCACGAGGGAGATGGCGAAGAAGTAAACAGAAGCGGATGACCTCGGAGCCGATGCGACAGGAAAGTACTTTCTGTCACTGCCTGACCTGCACAAGTTCAGCAGGAAGACGTTCAGTCTGGCGACGTTGCCTGACAGTTCTCTGCTTCCCTTGTCGGCAGCTGCAAGGGCAGCAGCAGAGGCGCCCCCAGCAGAGCTGTTCAGTCCCCCAGCCCCAGTCGAGGAAAAGTCTCCGAGAAGACTGAAGGGTCGGCTTGCCGTTCCTGGCAGAGTCGAATCGTCCTCTCCACCCCACAGAGAGAAGGGCTGGAACATCCCACCGGATCCTCCCAGCGATCTATCCGAGAAGCCTCTGTGAAGGCCCTCTCTAGTGGTCCTGGAACCTGAAGAGAAGGTGTTGCTCTTCTGAAGTTCAATCCTCTCGTGGTCATCTCCGGTCTCAACCACTCTGCTGGACTCATCTCCTTCTCCCAGGCCTCCCTCGAGACATCCAGTGACTCTCTTGTCGAACTCAAAGTCGAAGTCTCCAATCTCCAGGGGCCTCTCCAGGGCACTTGCACCTGCGCCTGCCTCATCTTCCAGGTGACGGTGAGGGGTGTGGGGGCTGTTGGTGCCAGCTGAGGCGGAAGCGCCGGAGGTGCCGGATGCGAAGTAGGCAGGGGAGACGGTGGCACGGCGGGTAGGGAGACGGGTGCTCGCCTGGAAGAGAAGATCGCCGCGAGAAGGCAGGTTGCGGTGCACGAGGGGGAAAACATCAGCGGAGGCGGCGTCAGCGGCAGTAGGCGATTCGACGCTCTCGGGGTCTGCGACTGTGATCATCTGGCCGCCTGTGTATCGGGAAGTCTCCTCCTCAATGTCCGCCTCTCCCTGAGTGTCTGCGGGGGGGGGAGAGCTGGGGTGCTCTGCTGCAGATGCAGAGGGGGGATGAGCCTCTGGACTCTGGGGGGGGGAGATGATACCACCTTCCGAGATGAGACGGGGAATAGGGGGAAGAGACTTGGTGACAGAGAGAGCAATACCCTCAGCCGCCCTGGAGGCAGCTCGGTTCGGCCTTCTCATCACCATGGCAGGGGAAGAGAGGGGGGCCGTCTCCTCTTCATCGTTGGACCCGGCAAGCAGTGTGTGCAGGGCACTCAGCTCCTTCTCGAGATCGGAAATCCGACGGTCCTTGCTCACAAGCCTACAATTTAAAAGGCAAAGGAAAATGAAAAGGTACCATACGGTTGCAAGACAGATACACCTTAAGGGAACTTCTTGTGGAAAGCGAAAAGAGCTTGCTTGGAACAGGGTCGTATCAAGAAGAAAGAAGAGCGCTAACAACGAAAGAAAAGCGCTAACAACGAAAAGGGAATGCTGATATATTCCTCTATTGGAGGAGGAAGGCGGAGACAGACAGACAGACAGACAGAGGGATTCCTTGATTGACTTACACTTGCTCGAGATGTGCCAGTTTGACGGCCATGGCGTCTCTCTTTCTCTCTGCCTCGACCGCTCTCTGCTCAAGGAATGTCTTAAGGGACCCTCTGCTTCCTGTGCTTCCCTGTCCTTTCTTCGACTCGTCCCCTGAAGACGAAGAGGAAGAAACCTCCTCGTTCTCGTTGTCAACTGCCTCCTCCTCTGCTCTTTCTGTGTCTTCCGCTTGGAGGAACGGATTTGGAGAGCTCTGGAGCATGTGGGCGAGACTGCAAAAACAAGGTAGAATACGACAGCAAAAAACGAGGTGGTGAGCTCTAAGGGGAATGGAGAAACCAAAAACAATACGGTGGTCTACAGTGACTTTAAAGAAAGACGCTAAGTAGAACACTGCCCCGGAATCATCCCGAAGAGAAGAATTCGGAGAAGGAAGAAAAGCAGGAGTGGAAGGACGAGAACCACAGAAGGTTTCAGTGACGAGCCCTCGGAAGCATAGTTTTTTTTTTTTTTTCTTTAGAGAGAGAGCCTCACAACAATGCGGAAAAGAAAAGAGCGGCCCCACAGAGTAAGAAGAAAAGGCCCTAGCTCGTCTCGGTAGCAGGTGATCAGGAGACGGAAAAGCCTCGACCCTCCATTTCCTCAAAAAGATTCGAGAGATACCGGCCAGTCGGCTGAGTATCGACTGACCGAGCCTCAAGGTCCTCAATCCGCATGGCTGTTTGGGCGCCCTTCATGACATGATTCTGCAGATCCTGCTCGTGCTCCTGCAAGGGATCGGTCAGAGAGAAACACACACACGCATCAGTTCAGACAAATACAGCACCACAGTCATGATTTTGCCGTTACCGATCCTCAGGCCTTTCTTTTTTTTCGTGGAAGAGACGCCAGCGGAAGAGGGGCTTCGCGCACGAAGACAGATGCAGGGGGCGGGGCGCAAAGAAGATGAAGTCGGAGGGCTTGTGGAAAGGAAAGAGGGATGAAGAAAGAGCCGGAGGGAAGAGTTCAAAAAACTTGAAAGCCTCGACATTAGATACAGAGTAGGCGTTTGTCCCTCTCGTCCGAATATGTCTTCGTGAGTTTGTCAACAGATCCCTTCACTTTACTCCTCAAATCCCCCCCTCCCCCCTGCACTCTCTTTCTCTCCCCCTCTCTCTCATGCTTTTTACGCACCCACACACGCACACAAAGCGCACACAGAGGGACGGCTGACCTCTCGCTGGCCCTTGAGGGACTCGTTTTCAATTCTGAGCAGTTCATTTGACACGCGGACCATTCTCAGCTCGTGGCGCAGAGCCTCACTCTCTGCCTTCTCTCTGTCAGTCATCAGAGAAATCACCCCAGAGGCCGGAGACCTGTCCCTGCGAGCATCGCGTTCCCTTCCCTCCCTCTCGGTGCTGCTGCTGATGATAGACACGACACTCCGTGCGATGGGGGGGATCGCTGACGAGGCAGCGCTCTGCCCACCCAGGTCGGGAATGTCGGCTGTGGAAGTGACAGCAGGGGGAGGGGAGTTCATACAGGAGGCCCACGAACCAGAAGCGTCGGTTGTCTGCTGCTGAGTGGGGGTAAGAGGGGGTTCTCTGAGTGAGACTTTAGGGGAGGCAGTGCAGGAGAACGTGGAGAGAGACAGTCTCTGCCTGAGATACTCTGCAGACTCCAAGTCGTCGTGAGAGCAGTGGAAGGAGAGGTCGGTGGAGGCGGATCCACGAGGGGAGGAGAGACCCGGTTCCCTGCAAGCAGACAAAGAACAAGCAAGCAAAGAGGGAGTGAGACTCGGAGTCTGTGGAAGCGTCTAGGAGCAACACAAGAGTAAGATACGCAAAGCCGATTTCTGTTGCTTCTCAGAAGGACTGGAAGAATTGAGGAGACAAGAGACGGATTGCTGACCCGATTTCAATCCGCAGATCGGCCCTGGACTCCGTGTGAGAGGTTCTTCTGTGATCGGCGGCCTCCGCAAGGAAGCTCTTGAAAGAGGCAAGCTGCTCCTGCGCTGCCTCGTCAGAAGGAGGAGAAAAAGATTCCTTCCTTTCAGCCACAATCGGACGGAAAGAAGGTGTCTCAGGCATGTCGAAATAAACCCCCAAGGCGGGTGATTGATTTACGCCTGGCACGTTATTTTGTTCTCACAAACGAAACACAGACGGAATCAGCACAATACAGACAAAATCAGCACAAAACCTATAAAGATCACTGAAAGCAGTGGGTTTTCCCTTCAATCCTTCCTTCCTTCTTCAAGCTGGGTAGTTGCAGTTCAGTTTGAGAGGGCAAAGCCGATTATTTGCACCCACGCGGAACCGGCATGAACCGGCTCAACGGACCCGACCCCGAACGGCACGTTTGAAGCGGACTTGAAACGTGCCAATTCTTTCCGGGGCCGAAGTCCGGACGGCGCGAGCGCACGCGCGCTTGGTCCATGAAAGAGTTCTTTTTGTCGGAAAAAGACTGCTGGAAAGACTGGTGCAAGTAGAAGTCGACGAGAAGTCTGTCTGAAAAAGCCCTCTCACAAGTTGGACAAACAGATCTCAAACAAACTTCCGAACACTCTGAACACCATCTGAACACCTTTGAACTCTTAGATCTTGCGAAACTTGCGAACATCAGCCAGTATACAGTCTCAAGCATACACATTGCGTTGGACTCAAGTTCTTCGTTTAGCTTCTACTGTCTCTCAAAACTACGCTACACTCTCGGATTGGCAGTCGTGAAAGGGTCGACCTTCATTCTGGAACATTCATCTTTTCTGGACTTCAAGCTGCTTGTCCTTCTGCGACAACTCACCGCATCTTGCATTTCCTAATTGCTGAAAAAAATGAGCGCGAACACAGAGACGGGCTCAGGCGAGATGATCTCTCTCGCGCAGTACATTCTGGACAGACTCTACGAAGCAGGGGTGCACGATTTGTTCGGCGTCCCTGGAGATTTCGTCCTCGGTTTTTTCAATTTTCTTGGTCAGTCTCATTTAGGATATGTCGTCTGGTTTGTGCATATGCATTTTGTTTCCCTTTGTTTCTCCAAGTCTTCATAAGTCTTTCGCCGTCTCTTTTTTGCCTCCTTTTCTCAATTGCCCCTCTTTTTCATCCTGACTGCATCTGGCGAATGTGCAGAGAAGTCAAAGATCAAGTATATTGGAACCTGCAACGAGTTGGAGGCCGCCTACGCTGCCGACGGGTACGCCCGGATGAAGGGCATCGGGGCCGTGTCCACGACGTACAACGTGGGGGAACTTTCGGCCATGAACGGGGTGGCAGGCGCATGGGCTGAAATGGTTCCCGTGGTCAAACTTACAGGTTGGTTGCTTGGTTGAGTGGTTGGTTGGTTGGTTGGTTGGTTAGTTGGTTGGTTGCAGCAGTTATATTGATATAGCAGTCACTTGTGGGAGTGACAGGCAGACTGGGGCTGTGGAGAAAAGCATCAGTGCATCTGTTTCCCTGTGTTCTTGCTGCTCTTCGAGGTTCTCTTGCCGAAGCGTCCATCGTTTTGCCTTGATTAATCCTCACTCACTTGCTGCATGCATGCAGGGTGTCCCGCGACTCCTCACTTCAAGAAGGGAACGCTCCTGCACCACACGCTGGGCGACTACGAGGCTGCGTTGAAGATGTTCAAGAGAATCACCGTGGACGCAGAGATTCTTTTGGACATCGAGAAGGCGCCCGAGCAGGTTGACAGGATTCTCACCAACTGCCTCAGGCACAGCAGACCCGTGTACATCGGCATCCCTTCCGATTTGGTCAAGAGGATGGTGCCCAAACCGAAGCAGCCATTCAAGAAACCAGAGAGGGAGCACTCCAATCCACAGGCACTGAAGGAAGCGGTCAGCGGTGAACACGGAAAGGGGATCTTCATACTGTTCTTCTGCCTTGTTGCCCTTCCTGATTCTTTTTTCTTCGATGTTTGAGCGTCAGTAGTGTGGTCGTGCTTTGTTTGGGCGCTCGCATGATATTCGGCAAGCATGAGGAGTGTCGATTGATTGCGATGTTCTCCCTTTCTCTCTTCCTCTCTCTCGCTCGCTCTCGCTCGCTCTCTCTCTCTCTCTCTCTCTCTCTGCCTCTCTATTTTTTTTTTCTTCCTTTGATCTGCGCGCGCGTCTGTATGTCTCTGCCTCTCTTTGATTTGTGTGCCCGCAGGTTTCGGAGGTGATGGGAATGCTGAAGGCAGCGAAGGCTCCCATGATGATTCCGGGAGTTGAACTGCACCGCTTTAACCTTGTCGAGATGTGGCAGGGCCTCCTCGAGACCAGCGGTCTGCCCTACGCAACGATGATGCTCTCAAAGTCCATCCTCTCAGAAGACCATCCTCAGTTCATCGGACTCTACTCTGGTATGTCGATCGGATGACTGGGCGATTTCTCTCTTTCTTGGTTTCTTTCTTGCTCCTTTTGTGTAAGTTTCTTTTGTTGTCATCTCGGCATCCCCCGTTGCTTGCTTTTTAAATCTGCAAGCGTTTTTTTCGACTCCAGAGACGCAATTTGGCCCTTCGTGTGGACCGGGCCCGTTCTTTTCTTTATCTCAGAAGCAAAAAAACCCTCGCTCGTTCAAATACTCACATTCATGACATTTCGACCCATCGGACTGCCTGCCTGCCTGCCTGCAGGTGCGCGTTCTCGTGAAGGCGTGAGGAAGCCCGTAGAAGACTCCGACTGCGTTCTGATATTCGGAGAAATGCTCACGGACTTTAACACGGGGGGCTTCTCTGCTGCCCTGAAGCCGGACAGATGCGTGTCCGTGATGAGAGACTCCGTGCAAGTCTCGCATCATGTCTACCACGAAGTGTACATCTGGGATTTCATCCAGGCCCTCCACGAGGAGATGGTGGCGTCTGCATACAAACCCAGCCTCGCAGAACCCATCACGCCTGCATACCTCACCTGCGTGCACAGGGCCACTCATCGCAAACAGACGGTCAGTAAAGAAGTGATAACGTCAGCGGGGGATTCTCTCTCTCTCTCTCTCTCTCTCTCTCTCTCTCCCTCCCTCCCTCCCCTCTTTCTCTGTCTGTTGTGTCGATTCTTCTTTTCCTACATTTCTCGTTTAGCATGTCTCCTCTTCCTTCGTTTCTGTATTTGTTTTCGAACCTTTCAAATAATGGTGGTGCCCTGAAGTCGTGCTCACTTGGGCGATTTTCCGTGTCTTCACTCCCTCATTCGACTCCCTTTGTTTGTTTGTTGTTGCAGATGTTTCAAGTGGATGGCTCGAAGCAACTGACGCAGCACCGGTTCTTCGAGAGGATTGCCAACTTCCTCAAACCCACAGATATCGTGCTGGCAGAAACAGGAAGCGCCATGTTCGCAGTGGCAGAAACCATGATGCCCCACGTGAGTCGATTTACGTTTTTTCTGTTTTTTTTTGCTCTCGGTTTGGCTTTGCTGTGTTCCTTCTCTTGTGTCGCTTTCCCTTTCAGCCCTCTCAACCCCTCAGAGCAAAAGGAATAGAGACCAATCTCTTTGTCAACACAAGCCCTCACTCGGTGACTCAACGTTTGCTTGCAGGGCGCCAAATTCGTTGCTCAGATCTTCTACGGTTCCATTGGTTACACGACCGGAGCGGCCCTCGGTACAGCGATTGCCGAGAAGGATAAGCGCACGGTGCTGTTCATCGGGGACGGTTCCTTCCAGGTGACGGTGCAGGGCCTGTCCACGATGATCAAGGAGGGAGTGAAGCCTGTGATCTTTCTGATCAACAACGACGGATACACTATCGAGAGGGTCATCGTGGACCACCCGTACAATGACGTCCAGCCTTGGAAGTCAGTCTTCATTGTTCTTTCCTTTATGGGAGTATTTGGACTTCAAGGGGTATGCACATGGGTCTGTTTACAAAAAAAGGAGAGGGGGGGTTGAGTTTTGTTTGAGTTCAATGAGAGGTTTGACTGGTCTGGACAAGAGGATCTGCATAATGACCCTCTCTCCATTCCTCCTTTTTCTCTCTCTGTGTGTGTCTGCAGGTATGCACAGCTGGTCGAGGCCTTTGGAGGCGGGAAGGGCATTAAAGTCTCCAATGAAGGTGAACTGGAGAAGGCGCTCGAGGTGGTCAGTCTTTGTCCGTTTTACTTTTTCGTTCTTTGCCATTTGATCTCTTCTCGCCCCCCGCCCGGTTTTCCTTACATTATCTATACTGTTCCTTCTCTCTCACCCAGGTGTGGATGGCTCAAAGCACCCTTCTTCACTGATTTTACTCTACACACCCCTATCTCTGTTTTCTCTCTGCTTCTCTTCTCTGCTCTTGCAGGCTAACACAGCAACAGAGCTGACCTTCATCGAGGCTGTGTTCGACAGGTGGGACTGCAACGAGAGCCTGAAGGCAGCAGGGCGACAGATGGCCATCAGCAATGAGCTTCTGGAGAAGGAGGGGGAAGCCGAGGCAGTGCAACAGAATTAAAAGAGAACCAGGCAGGCGAAAAGGAAAGGAGCGGGAGGAAGGAAAATGTGTGGGGTGGGATGGGATGGAAGTCAGAAAGCCGTGGAGAGAGTGGCTAAGTTGCCCGCTCTCTTCGTCCTTTTTTCCCTCTCGCTCTTTTTTTACTTGAATAAATCAATTTTGATGTCATACAGGCAGAGAGACAGCGTTTTTAGAAGGAAGGAGCGGGTGGCGTCCCTGGTCTCGATTGAGAAGGGATGGCGTCAGTCCGCGTGTTTGTTTATTGTGCAGTCAGTGAAGTGGGGGGAATTCACGTCGAATCGAGAAGAAGGAAGAAGTCTTCTTTTCATACTTGTTTGTGTTTGTGTGCATGTGCGTGCATGATCTGTTTTGTCTGTCTGTCTGTCTGTCTGTCTGTCTGTGGTGTTTTGTCTTGTCTCTCTGTGCTGCACAGTGGCCGCGCCTGCAGCTGCATGAGGGCAGGTATCCAGTTGCATGTCTCTGTCTCTGTCTTCCCCTCTCCATATCTGATCTGTGACACCTGTCAGTCAGAGATTTGCAAACGTGGGGTGTACATATGTGTGAACACTGATCGAGGTGAGGTGGGCATGTGCTGATGATGAAAGCCTTGCGAGAGGCCTCCTGACTACCTGACTGCCTGGAGAAAGAAAGGAATGGAACAAAGAAAGCACCAATTTGCAAATGCAATGGTTGTGCAGTATGCCGTGAGTCTCCTTTCATGCACCTCTGAGGCACTGTCAGCGATTCTTCGCTTCTTTCAACCTCCCTTTCCGTCCTTATTTGAGTGGAAGGCGGTTGATTCTCCACTCGTTCATCTTTGAATGTTTGTTTCTATTCGCAGTGTCTCACAGTGCGTTGGTTGCCTTTGTTGTTTAATGTGTTAATGGCACCTCTGTGCTGCATATCTTTGTGCTTGCACTCCATGCGACCTGCCGAATTGACAATCCTCCGGCCATTCGATTTCGAATATCTGTGAAAGACTGCATCTGCATGAACTTTCTCCCTGCATAATCATATGGTTGCGCTGTCTCTCCTCTTGCCTTTCTGCCCCCTTGTCAGCTTCAGTCAGTCCGGCATGCTCGCCATGCATGGACCCCTTTTTTCCTTCTTCCTGTCTAAAGATTCCGTCACGAATCCGCGTGCAGAACCGGAAAGAACGAAAGAAAGAAAAGAAAAGAAGTCCGTGTGTGGCGTGCAGTCGACTTTGCATCTATCTGCCTGCATGTGCGTGGATCCTGTGTTTGTCCAAGTGTGCGACCGGAGCCAGCCGCAGACTCCTTCCGTTGCTTGCTTTCCATGGTGTCCATGAGTGACGCGTCAGTGTCCACTAATTCCTGTGTCTATGCATAGAAGGAATGCATCTACCGTTACCTCATCCCAGACTTTGAATCGAGGGTGTGATACAAGTGAGTGAGCATCATCATTGTTGCCAGGTAAAAAATCGAACCATTATTGTTGGTTTCGTCTGCAAACGGCCGAATTCTTTAGCCCGAGTCTTACCGAGTTTTCGACTTCGGACTTTCGCTGGTTCTCCCATGCCAGTGCCTAGGCCAGTGCAATTTTAACTAGAGACTCTGAGGGAGACTTAAAACATGTGAGTGTATTTAAAATTCTATTTTATCTTGTTAGATATCTTGCATATACCTTTCTAGAAACTTGTTTTATAATTTTTTGGTATCTAGCCTGCTATTAACCGGCTTTAACCGCCTTAATTCAATTCAATTCAATTAAATGAATCAATTATAAACTTATGATGAAAGTGGTATAAAAATCTAGATAAAAATAGACGTATATATAGGGTACTACGTAGGTAAAATGAACCTATATAGAAGAACTTAAAATTTATTAAGCCTTACATTCCCGTCAATAACCACGGTAATTAAATTCCATTAATTTTATGGAATTCCACAAATTTTCCGTGGAATTTACTAACCTAATTTTATATAAGGATTGCCAGGATAAAAACGATTGAAAAAAATGTGTGATTTAGCTAGAAAATTAATGTTTCCTACAGTGTTTCATCTCGAGTAATGTCGATATACGTAGCTAGACTAGTAGCTAGATACCTAGATGTTTATCTAGATGTTTTAATCATCATGTTTATAATAGTGTATAGCTAGGTGTATAGACAGTAGTGTATTTAGTATATCCTGATAATGTCTAATAATGTCCAATCATATAAGAGCCACTGTATACGTATGTATACGTTATACTACACGTCACATTCAATCAATTAACTTAGTAGTTGAATACACCAACTAACACTAACAGCTAGTACGTACTGTAGCTAGTATTGTAGCTAGTATAGTACTGCAGTAGTACTGGGGTGACATCGATTTAGTGGTGCCTGGAGTGGTGCATGTAATGCTAGATGTAATGATGATGATGGTGTTATGAAATGATATGACTCGTGTGCCAAAGAATACCTAACTTTGTTTTGATGCAACAAAGGTGAAAGTTAACGGCAGTTTTCCTGCCCACTTCTCTGGTAAACGGTAAAGCCCATCCCTTCCCTTTTCCATGCAGCTTGCAGACGGATAGAAACCCTCTGGATCTTCATACAGAGCGTCAAGTCGAAGACCAGCTTTGATCAACCCCATCAGAATGTCAGCCATGGAATGCGACCACTGATATGACTTCGTGTTTTCCATCTTTCTGTCCCCACAGTAGCTGTACTCATTCTCCTCCAGTTCCGCTCCGTGGTTTCCGTATTTGAAAGCGATGCAGATCCTACCGTCGTCCATGAGAGCTGTATCATCGAGGCCCACGCTCATCGGGTGAGAATCTATGACAATCACCCTCCCCCCTTTTCTGAGAAAGAAGCTGATTGTTTCCCCCCAGATTTGAAGATCGGAAAGCCAACAGAGAACACCGTATGAAGTGTAAACGAGATCGTAGGTCTCTTCACGGTCAGAAAGCGTCTCACGCAGCGCCATGACGTTGCCACGCACAAACTCGGCCTCCAGTCCAACCTCGTCCGCAAGCTCATGCGCCTTCTCAATAGCTTGTTTCGAAAAATCCACCCCGGTGACCTTCGCCCCTCGTTTGCTGAGGGACAGAGTGTCCGTCCCAACGTGGCACTGCAGATGGAGAACGGAAAGCCCCCTGAGGTCCCTAAGAACCCGGTCGTCGAAGGGCAACAACGCGTCCCCACCGGGACTTCGAAGCTTTGAGACGTACCCTTGATACATCTCCGTTTCGAGATGGAAGGAGGCTCTCTCGTCCCAATTCCTCCGGTTCTTCGCCGTCCACTCTTCGCAGTCTCTGGTCTCTGATTTTCTTATTTCACCCATCTTACTGTCCCTCTATGTCCTGGAACCCCTCAGTGATCAGTTTGGAGGACGGTCTACAAACCGCGTTTGGGAGAGCCAAACTGCAGCTCCTATCTCGATCAATCGCTCTTTCGCTGCCTTTTTCTCCACGCCCGGATAATACGAACTTTTGCAGTCTGGGACAACACTTCTACTTTTAGTACCTTGGCTCTGTCTCGAATAGCGCCTGTCTCTGCCGCCAAATGCCTTTACCGCTGTTTCACATGAGCCCGTCTACTGCATGCATGGGGTGAGACGACGCAAGAACTTTCCCCGAAAGTTCGCCCCAAGTTCCTACCAGAGCTTGTGCACGTCAAGGAAAATTGGCTGTCGTCAATTCTCGGCAATGATCTGGTCTTCAGAATTACTTTAATAGCGTCATCACATTGGTAAGACTCACTGTCAGATCTATATCCTCAGAGGTTATGGTTCAGAAAAGTACCTCCGGAGTAGGGCTCCAATAGGGCTCTGCCGGGGCTCCAATAGGGCTCCACTATAGGGCTCCACCCCGCAGTTGCATGCATGCATGCCGGGGTCTTGGGCCGCGTGCCGCGAGTTACAGCGAAAGACGACCCGAGTCGTCTTGGTCACCACCACCACGGCCAATTTAAACCCCGAGTCTTGGGGCCATGGGCCCACCACCACCACGATCACCACCAGTCGTGTTTTGGCCCGGCGGTCGCTACAGGGCGATTCTCTCTAGTATGGAAGAACATCAGCTCCGATCAGGCACCATACCGATACAGAGAAGGTAGCCGTCCTTCACAGCGGTCTTTGCCGTCTGTCGAGGACCAGACAGTGCCGTCTCTGACCGTCTCCGAACGTCTCCGGCCATCTACGCGAAGCAAGGCTATCCAGCCAGTCCAAAGACGTCTTGAGAACTTCATTGACAATGTGCTCCGACGTCTCTGTGACAGTTGTGCATTCAGGAGTATCTGCAGGTGACCGTATCGTGCAGGTCCTTTGCGTCAGTCTAGGCGTCAGTCAGCCAGTCCGCCAGTCAGACAGTCAGTCAGCCGGTCAGTCAGCGTGTAAGAAAGTCAGCGACTCAGCCAATCAGCCAGTCAGTCAGCCAGTAAGACAGCCAGTCAGTCAGTCAGTCAGTCAGACAGACAATCAGTCAGCCAGTCAGTCAGCCAGTCAGTCAGTCAGTCAGTCAGACAGCCTGTAAGCCTGTAAGCCAGTCAGACAGTCAGCTTGTAAGACTGTAAGCCAGTCAGTCAGTCAGTCAGTCAGTCAGTCAGACACCCAGTCACCCAGTCAGCCAGTCACCCAGTCACCCAGTCAGCCAGTCAGCCAACCAGCCAGTGATCCACTCAGACTGAGTCAGTCAGTCAGCCAGTCAGGGAGGCCGCCAGTCAGTCAGCCAGTCAGTCCGCCTGTAAGCCAGTCAGCAAGTCAGTCAGTCAGTCAGCAAGTCAGTCAGTCAGTCAGTCAGTCAGTCAGTCAGTCAGTCAGTCAGTCAGTCAGTCAGCCAGTCAGCCAGTCAGCCAGTCAGCCAGTCAGCCAGCCAGCCAACCAGCCAGTAATCCACTCAGTCAGTCAGTCAGCCAGTCAGGGAGGCCGCCAGTCAGTCAGCCAGTCAGTCCGCCTGTAAGCCAGTCAGCAAGTCAGTCAGTCAGTCAGCAAGTCAGTCAGTCAGTCAGTCAGTCAGTCAGTCAGTCAGTCAGTCAGTCAGTCAGTCAATCAGTCAGTCCGTCAGTCAGTCAGTCAGTCAGTAGCCAGCCAGTAATCCACTCAGACTGAGTCAGTCAGTCAGCCAGTCAGGGAGGCCGCCAGTCAGTCAGCCAGTCAGTCCGCCTGTAAGCCAGTCAGCAAGTCAGTCAGTCAGTCAGTCAGTCAGTCAGTCAGTCAGTCAGTCAGTCAGTCAGTCAGTCAGTCAGTCAGTCAGTCAGTCAGCCATCAGTCACCCAGTCAGCCAGTCAGCCAGCCAGTAATCCACTCAGACTGAGTCAGTCAGTCAGCCAGTCAGGGAAGCCGCCAGTCAGTCAGCCAGTCAGTCCGCCTGTAAGTCAGTCAGCAAGTCAATCAGCCAGTCGATCAGACAGTCAGTCAGCCTGTAAGTTAGTCAGCCAGTCAATCAGCCAGTCAGTCACTCAGTCAGACAGTCAGGCAGGCAGTCAGCCAGCCAGATAGTCAGTCAGCAAGTCAGTTCTGGTTCAAGAGGTATGCCTGCATGCCTGCACATTTCGCTCGTTTTCCGTGCGGGTGAGTTGAGGGTGCATGGAGGTGTAAGCAGTGGGGCGTTTCGCAGGTAAAGTTGACCCACTGTTGCAAGTGGAGGGGCTCAAGAGGTACAGGGTGGATGGCTTTCCAGCCCTAGTCTCACTATCCCTCTGATTCTGGTTCAAGAGACATGTCTGCATGTCTGCATGTTTTTCTCCTTTTCCATACAGGTGAGGTGAGGGTGCATCGAAATGCATGGAGGTGCAAGAAGTGGGGGCGTTTTGTAGGCAAAGTCGACCCACTGCTGCAAGTGGAAGGGTTCAAAAGGTACAGGGTGGATGGCTTTCCGGCCTTAGTCTCACTGTCCGTCTGATTCTGGTTCAAGAGATATGCCTGCATGCCTGCATATTTTCGGCCTTTTCTCTTCTTCTAATCCAAAAAAATAAATATTCATAACTTTTGAACTAAAACGAATTAGAAGCTGAAATTAAGACCGTAAAGCCTTTTAATATACATCTTTGATAGTGCAAACAGGTTTTCTAATATTAGAAAAAAATATGCAATGGTACATCATTATTGCTATGTAGAATGAAAGTGATGCTAGGATCAATAGGTATGACCTGCTTCACTTTTGATATGAAAAAATAAATATTCATAACTTTTGAACTAAAACGAATTAGAAACTGAAATTAATACCCTAAAGCCTTTTAACATGCATCTTTGATAGTGCAAACAGGTTTTCTAATACTAGAAAAAAATGCTGCAATGGTACATTATTGCTATGTAGAATGAAAGTGATGCTAGGATCACTAAGCATGACCTGCTTCACTTTTGATGTAAAAAAATAAACATTCATAACTTTTGAACTAAAATGAATTAGAAGCTAAAATTAAGACAGTAAAGCCTTTTAACATGCATCTTTGATAGTGCAAACAGGTTTTTTAATACTAAAGAAAAAATATGCAATGGTACATTATTGCTATGTAGAATGAAAGTGATGCTAGAATCACTAGGCATGACCTACTTCACTTTTGATATAAAAAAATAAGTATTCATAACTTTTGAACTAAAACGAATTAGAAGCTGAAATTAAGATAGTAAAGCCTTTTAACATGCATCTTTAATAGTGTAAACAGGTTTTCTAATACTAGAGAAAAAATATGTAATGGTACATTATTGCTATGTAGAATGAAAGTGATGCTAAGATCACTCAGCATAACCTGCTTCACTTTTAATATAAAAAAATAAATATTCATAACTTTTGAACTAAAACGAATTAGAAGTTGAAATTAAGACCCTAAAGCCTTTTAACATACATCTTTGATAGTGCAAACAGGTTTTCTAATACTAGAGAAAAAATGTGTAATAGAATATTATTGCTGTATAGAATGAAAGTGATGCTAGGATCACTAGGCATGACCTGCTTCCCTTTTAATATAAAAAAATAAGTATTCATAACTTTTAAACTGAAATGAATTAAAAGCTGAAATTAATACCCTAAAGCTTTTTAACATGCATCTTTGATAGTGTAAATAGGTTTTCTAATACTAGAGAAAAAATATGTAATGGTACATTATTGCTGTGTAGAATGAAAGTGATGCTAGTGATGAGGTATCAAGGGTCAGAGAGAAGAGGCGCGGCGCGCGCAGCATCATACCAGTCTAAATCAATCCGCGCACGGCGTCAAGCGCCGTCGAGCAAATTGTACATGTCAACAACACATGCATGAAGCGTTGCATGCGGGAAATTGCAATATACACGTGAATATGCATACAGAGAATGCAGCACCGAAAGAGACTGAATGCAAGTGGACAGAAAAGCAAAGAGCATATCATATACGGGACACACAGACAAATGTATTACATGAAATATGACAGATACAGACAGAGCAGACGTGTACGTGAGCGATCGATCGACCGATCGACCGAAAATTATAAATGCAGATAGAGAGAGTATATCGAGGTCCAGACTAGAGAGATCTGTGAACTCGAGACCATTCCCGGAAGACCAGACTTACAAGTATATGTACAAGCGTGGATCTCTAAGCTTAGATGAGCTAGAGATTCATCAGATGATGACAAAGAAGTGGGGTCTTTGTTCCATTCGTTGTCTTCTTCTTTGAAAACGAACTACATCTGCGTTGAGGTATGTGGTACGTGTGCAAGCTTCAACGTTTCCGTCCTTCGATTTCTTAGACTATCTAAACTCAACAATGGTTCTCTTCTCTCCTCAGCAGGTAGACGTTAATGCAGACTTCGGGGATCAGGTCGCGGCAATGTTCCCCGGCCTCAAAATCTACCTTACCGAGAAGGTGGAACTGCAGGCTATCGACCCCGAGTCTCAGATCAACGACCCAACTGACCAGCAGGTCGCGAACCTCTCCTTTGAGCACCCTGACCGGATGGTAAAGAGCTCCATCTTCAAGTCCCTCTACGAGGACAAGAAGAAAACCCTTGAGCATGTCTACAACGAGACACTTCAAGGCAGAAAGGTGGATAGAAAGGATCTACTGACCTTGAAGTCGCTGATGCTGTTCCTGAAGATGGCGGTGGACATCCTGGGTCTGAACACTAACCTTCTGAACAAGAGCAGCAGCGGCTACCGACTTTTCCGGAAGTTGATTTACAACTACATCTTGACCACCATCGCCCAGAACATACTCTCCGCCATGGACGCGGCCTTTGATAAAATCAAAAACAGCAAGAAATTTAAGCAGGACCCCTTCTGTCTCCTTGCCTACTTAGAGACTCATGGCACGAAGGACCCGTAGAAGATCTTCAAATCTAAGAAGAGTGCCTTGTACACCTACATCAACCGCATGAGGCCTCGTGATGTGCCTTTTGCCAACTATATCCGGGACGCGGAGAAGTTGATGATCGAATTGGGTCAGGTGCCTTTGCCTGAAAGAAAGCCTGACGGCACCTTTGAGACCGACGCGTCCTGCCGATCAGGGGAGAGAGGCAAAGTTGTCTACTATGATATCACCGCCAGCCCGCCTATCATCACCGAGATTTACATGACTCTAAAGGACAACTGCGGGTCAGAGATGCTTGCAGTCAAGTTGGACAGAGACATCACAGACAGAACACTGTCCTGGCAGGCTTTTTGCGCGATATTCGCGAAGTACTTCACATCCACACAGGTGGAGAGGATAGACAGCAAGATTGAGGAGAGGGAGACCACTCGAAAGGATTGCAGTTGAGCTTCACTTCATTAAAGGGACTCCGATAGTTACTATCATCGATGAATACACTCGGTGGTTGGTGGCGGTACCAGTAGAGGGAGAAGACGCAGCAACGGTATGGAACATCATCACTGGATTACGCCTTTTGGTTACTCAGTTAGTCTAAGGTCGTGCTTTAGGACAGATAACGGAAGTCACTTCAAGGGGATGTTTGATCTGCAGTGCAGAATAAGGGACATCAGTCATGAGTGGATACAAGTGGGTCACCCGCAGTCGATGGGGATCCTCAAGAACCGCCATTACATTCTGGACACACAGATCACACTTCTCTGTCTTGAGAGAGACATCCCAGAAGAAAATTGGCAAGATTTACTTCCCATGGCAGTGGCTATTGTCAACCGCATGCCAGCAGCCAGAGAACCATATTTGTTTGCATATGAAAGGATGACGGGGGTTTACCCAGTCCTAGCTAGCGTTGAAGAGAAGAGAAAGAGTTATGAGGAGTTCAAGGGAAGGAGGTTTGAGGAGTCAGAGATGGTTCTCTTCCGACACCCTCTCCGTTACTATAGGAAGGTGGAGGAAGAGTGGAAGCCAGGTGAGGTTGTGAAGGTCATTTCCCCGACTCTGTTTCGAATCAAACCCATTAGAGAGAGAGACAGGGGGTATAAGTCCTATGAGGTGGATCTCTTTGTAACGGCCATTCAACCGATGCCTGAAGAATTGCAGCAGGAGCTGAGAAAACCTGGAGGGGTGTTGGAGAATGAACCTTCGGCAGCAGAGAAAGAAAAGGAGAAAAGAAAGAGATCAGACGGAAAGAAATTTATCGTATGGAAGGATAAAAAGACGAAGCAGTTGTTCTTGGGGGAAGTGAAGGAAGAGAAGAGAGGGCGAGTGACTGTGCAGCATTATGGATCGTATGGGAAAGGAGTGTTGAGAGATCGGCTTTATCGTCCTGCAGTAAGGAGAAAAGGAGAGAGAGCGGTAATGTTTACAAATAATACGAAGAAATACGGGGCAATGGAGCCAGATCTGTTTGAGGTGGAGAGAGAAGACATCGTGATTGAAGACGCGGAGGTTGAGAAGAATGGGAGGCTAGGTGAGAGCACGATCAGTACTCTTCTCAGAGAGTACATCGAAGAGAAGGAGTTTGCTTTGTCTACAGAGCCTGAAGACAGAATATTAGGCTCCAGCGTCACTTCGTTTCTTGATTCCCTTATCAGTACGTCTTCCTTCTTCTGTTCAGACCGAGAGGTGGGAAGAGTCCGACTGACAGAGACTATGCATCAAAAAGTAAAGTACGGGAGCTTGATACCAGAGATGAGAAAGAAGTGCGACAAAGCGAGGAGAGCAAAACTAACCAAGCTAATGAAGTACGACACCTACGACACGGTCAGGAAGGAGAACGTCCCCGCAGGAGCAACCGTCCTAGACATGCTGGTGGTAGATACTTTGAAGATGAAAGCAGGAAGAGAGAGAGAGTTTAAGGTAAGAGCAGTAGCAAGAGGAGACCAGGATCTAAGACAAGGTGTGGAGACCGCCACGTGTGGTTGCCTACCTGATTCTGTTCATTTCGTTTTGCTTGCAGCATTAGCGTCCCCAAACTATGGAAAGAACTCAATCGCCTCTGTAAACTGTCAGAACGCCTATTTCCAGGCGAAGTTGAAGTCCCGAGTCCCAGTCTACGTCAGACCGCCTCCCAGTCATCCCGTCAGAAAAGCAGGTTTGCTGTGGAGATTGAAGAAGGCCCTGTATGGTTTGAAGGATGCAGGGAGAGCATTTGAAGACCATTTGTGGGAGGTTTTGAGGAAACTAGGTTAGGAGCTCAGTTTGTTGAGCGGGGTGTTTTGGAAAAAGAAGGGAGGAAAGGTTGTTGGGTTGCTGAGTCAGTACGTTGATGATTTGATTGTCGTTTCGTTGGAAGGGGACACACAGGAGATGGTGAAAGAAATTGTAGAAGAGGTCCATTGCAAGGAGCCGGAGGTGTTAGGTTAGTATGTTGGAAGTGATTATGAGGTCTTTTCAGACGAAAGAATCTGGTGCTCTCAGAAAGCGTACCTTGAGAGTATTCAAGGAGAACAGAGTAAGCAGGAATCTCAGCTTCTTCCAACAGGGATGACGAGAGAAGATGATAGGTCGGAGGTGCTAGATGCAGAGGGACACAGACGGTACAGACAGTTGTTGGGAGAGTTGTCCTATGCAGCGCACAGCACCAGACCGGATCTTGAGTTTGCATCCGCATGGCTGAGTCAATTTAACCAAAAGCTAACCGTCAGAGCATGGAGACTTCTGAACAGAGCCATCAAATACGAACAGGCGACTTCGGATCGAGGGATCATGCTGGACCCTCCCAAGTTGCATGAGAGAATGGAAGTGGTTCTGTATTGCGATGCAGCAGAGGGAAGCGAATTGAATCCATACCCACAGACAGGCTGGGTACTTACCGTGAATGGAAGACCGATCGCTTGGAAGAGTCGAAAACAGAAGAGATGTGCAAGGAGTATCAATCGGGCAGAACTCTGTGCACTGGAGGATGCGCTTGACTATGCATTGGTGACGATGAGATTCATTCGGGAGATCTGGAAGGACTCGCATTGCACAATTCGAACGGATTCAGATAGGGTGTGCAAGATGCTCAAATCCAGAAACCCGAAGCCCCAGGAAAAGGACTTGATTGAACAAATAAGAGAGATGGGGGGAAAGTGTGTGTAGTTCCAGCAATAGCTGCAATGGACAGAATAGAAGAAGGGAAGATCAGAGTACAACATGTGTACGGCCATCAGAACTATGCAGACAGTTTCACAAAGCCAATGGATATGGATCTGATTGCATCACTTCTCGAGAAAGACAGATAGGCACAGATAGTATACACACCCACAGGTCTGTCAAGAGAAGAAAAAGAAAAGAAAGAAGAAGATGATGATGAGTGGCCATGTGTACAGGTGGATTCGAAGATGCCTGAGATTCAAGGCAGGAGCGCAAGGAGAGAAGGACTGAGGGACAGACAATGGGTTGACTACAAAGCGATTGCAAAAGGGATCAAAGTCAAGGAAGAGGGAGAAAGCTTGATGACTGATCGATTTGGTAAAAAGGGAAGGAATGCATGGAGAAAAGGGGTATAGGTGAAAAAGGGAAAATAAAGGAGAAAGCATTTTGCAGAGATGAGAGACGTAGAACTAATAACAGGAGATCAAAGGGAGAGAAGCTACCTAAGAACGGAGCAAAGACAACATGCTTAGTCTGTTGGGGGGCAGATCATTCCACGTCCATATGTTCGCCTGCGTCAACGCTCCAGACGTTCGAAGGAAGCAACTCAAACGGAGATCAAATGTAGTTAGGAAAGCACCTCAAATCAAAGCAAGATGGCAAAAGAGAACAAAAGAGACAAAAAGGTACATGTGCGTGAATGATTGTGAATGGGAATGATGAATGAATGTGTAAGAGTGGGTTCGCTCCGCGAAAAAAGAAAAAAGATGCGATTGATGAGGTATCAAGGGTCAGAGAGAAGAGGCGCGGTGTGCGCAGCATCATACTAGTCTAAATCGATCTACGCACGCCGTCGAGCGCCGTCGAGCGAATTGTACGTGTCAGCAACATATGCATGAAGCGTTGCATGCGGGAAATTGCAATATACACGTGAACATGCATACAAAGAATGCAGCATTAAAAGAGACTGAATGCGAGTGGACAGAAAAACAAAGAGCATGTCATATACGGGACACACAGACAAATGTATTACATGAAATACGACAGATAAAGACAGAGCAGACGTGCACGTGAGCGATCGATCGACCGATCGACCAAGAATTATAAATATAGATAGAAAGAGTGTATCGAGGTCCGGACTAGAGAGATCTGTGAACTTGAGACCATTCCCGGAAGACCAGACTTACAAGTATATGTACAAGCGTGGATCTCTGAGCTTAGGTGAGCTAGGGATTTATCAGCTAGGATCACTAAGCATAACCTGCTTCACTTTTGATATAAAAAAATAAGTATTCATAACTTTTGAACTAAAGCGAATTAGAAGCTGAAATTAAGACAGTAAAGCCTTTTAACATGTATCTTTGATAGTAGAAACAAGTTTTCTAATACTAGAGAAAAAATGTGTAATGGTACATTATTGCTGTGTAGAATGAAAGTGATGCTAAGATCACTCAGTATAACCTGCTTCACTTTTGATATAAAAAAATAAGTATTCATAACTTTTAAACTAAAATGAATTAGAAGTTGAAAATTAGCCTAAAATTAAGACAGTAAAGCCTTTTAATATGCATCTTTGATAGTGCAAACAGGTTTTCTAATACTAGAGAAAAAATGTGTAATAGTACATTATTGCTGTGTAGAATGAAAGTGATGCTAGGATCATTATGTATAACCTGCTTCATTTTTGATCTGAAAAAATAAATATTCATAACTTTTGAACTAAAGCGAATTAGAAGCTGAAATTAAGACAGTAAAGCCTTTTAATATGCATTTTTGATAGTGTAAACATGTTTTTTAATACTAGAGAAAAAATGTGTAATGGTACATTATTGCTGTGTAGAATGAAAATGATGCTAGGATCACTAAGCATAACCTGCTTCACTTTTGATGTGAAAAAATAAGAGTTCATAACTTTTGAACTAAAGCGAATTAGAAGCTGAAATTAAGACAGTAAAGCCTTTTAATATGCATCTTTGATAGTGCAAACAGGTTTTCTAATACTAGAGAAAAAATGTGTAATGGTACATTATTGCTGTGTAGAATGAAAGTGATGCTAGGATCAGTAGGCATGACCTGCTTCATCCTGCTTCATTTTTGATCTGAAAAAATAAATATTCATAACTTTTGAACTAAAGCGAATTAGAAGCTGAAATTAAGACAGTAAAGCCTTTTAATATGCATCTTTGATAGTGCAAACAGGTTTTCTAATACTAGAGAAAAAATGTGTAATGGTACATTATTGCTGTGTAGAATGAAAGTGATGCTAGGATCAGTAGGCATGACCTGCTTCATCCTGCTTCATTTTTGATCTGAAAAAATAAATATTCATAACTTTTGAACTAAAACAAATTAGAAGTTGATATTGATAGGGTAAAGGGCCTCCTGTCTTTCCCTTTCCCCAGGCCTTCATGCTTCCTCAAGAACATGCAGGTTCATTTGTAGGGATCGAGTAAGTTCATGCAGGATCATGCGGGTGCCACTGGTCACTGGTGCTCTGTGCCCTCTTCTCCTTCTTTCTCCTTGTGTGTCTGTGTGTATGTATAGGGGTGTGTGTGTGTGTGTGTATAGGGGTGTGTGGATGTGTGTTTGTGTGTTCCTGTGCGTGCGTGTGTGTGTGCGCGCGCGCGTGTGTGCGCGTGTGTGTGCGGATGTGTGTAGGTGTGTGTGTGTGTATGTGTGTGTGTGTGTGTGTGTGTGTGTGTGCGTGCGTGCGTGCGTGCGTGTATGTGTGTGCATGTGTGTGCATGTGTGTGCATGTGT
>JAHBMJ010001523.1:0-29703 GCA_018398765.1 Chromera velia
TTGACTTGAGGATGTATGACTTTTGACTTGTGACTTGCAGTTTGGCTGAAGAAACGGTAGATCGATTACAGAAGTTAGTCTATTCCAGCCTTCCTCGTCTTTCTCCTCTTCTCTGTCACATACCCTCTGTGCATGCGTGCATGCGTGTGTGTGTGTGTGCGTGTGTGCAGGATGCATCTGGCAACCAGGCGCGTGCAGTGATCATGTTTGACTACTTCCCCCGATCCCCCGCAGTGACTCTCTATAGCCTCCAGGTAGGTCCTTCTGCATCTGTCTGTCTGTTCGCTTTGAGACAAGCAGAGGTATAGAATAAACAGACTGGACCTTGTGAGACTCGGGATGAGGGAGTTCCCAGGGGTGGCTTGTGACGCTTTCGCAAAGCACTCTCTCTCCATGTCCTGTGACCATCTTTCCTCTTTCCCTTCCCTTCTCTCAGGATGCACTTCTTTTCTGTTCTCTTCTTGCTTCTCCCCGTCCTCTCCTCTCCTCTCGTCTTTTCATTTCTTTCCGGACGTACGTCTAGACGCATGAGATACCTATCTCCTCAAGTCAGTCAATCGTGAGTCGCACACCAAGCGAAGAACCCAAAGGTTGGCCGGCCCTGGCATCAATCTGCAGCTTATTCCAATGTACTCCTGTACTCTTTCTGCCGTCTGTCTGTCTGTCTGTCTGTCTGTCTGTCTCCCTGTCTGTCTGGGTTCATACAGATGCTCTGCCTGGACTCGAACCTCTCTCGTCTGGTTTCAAAAGTCCGTATCGAGATCGAGAAGGTGAGGGAGAAGAAGCGAATTCCATCAGACGTCGTGCGGGCGAAGGAAGGGAAAGCAGCAAAGGGGTCGTCAAGGGGCAAAATCTGGGACTTCTTCCAGGAAGGGAGGTCTGTCTGGTGCATGGTTCATTCATTTATTCTTCCTTGACTGATTCATTTATCTTCTCTCTGCCTCCAAGTCTCCCTTCCTTTCCAACTCTTGTCGTTCGTTCCTTCCTTCCTTCTTTCGTTCCCCCTTCTCCTTTCCCTTTCTTCCCTCCTTCCTTCCTTTCTGATTCGGTTTGTTTTTCTGGCCGTCGGCTCTGCCAGTCTGGCCCATCCCATTTTTTTCCTCGAAGTCCTCAAGCACGTTCTTTCTTTCATGATCTTCTCCTCTGCTGCCCTTTCATTTGATGACTCTCGATTACATTCGTTTCCTGTGTTTCTCTGAAAAAGAGAGGCGCTGTCTGGCGTGTGTATCGCTCCCTTGCCTCTTCTCTCTTTTTTGTGTATGTATGTCGTGATGCTCCCATTGGTGATTGCAACATGCAGGTGGAGACAGGCGGTGGCACGTTCTTCATCTCCTACGGGAAGGAAATCCTTCTGCATTGGCTCTATTGGCAGCAACCTGTCGGGAATGGCTGATGGTGCGAATGGAGGCCAGAGGAAGGCCACAGTCACGCAGAGGAGAGTGGCCTGCTTTGAGGTTGGTGTGCATGTCGACGTTGTATGCATGCCAGTCTGGCTGGCTCTGTCAATCACAAAACCCATGTTGGCAACACTTTTTCACCTCCAGTGCACGCCTTTGTCTGTCGCCCGCGCCTTGTAGAGCTCCAGTATTTGTCTTTTCCTGGCTACTTTGTCCAGGTTTGCTGATTGTCATGCACTCGCTGTATTGCCGCCTTTTATTTTGCCTCTTTCGACATTGCCTTCCTTCTTCATTTGTAACTTTGGCTGTGGGCCCTTCCTGCTCTATTGAAGCCATCTCCACTCACTCAATTATCCCTTGGTGACTCTGTTTGTGCATCTGTTAGCTCATTCTTATTCATTTTGCAGGTCGACCTTCCAGAGACAGCCCCCGAGTACATCCACCCGGCAGAGGCCTTGGCGATCCTCTCGACGAAACTCCGGGAGGGGGACGTGGTGGTGGTGGACATCGGGGACGTGACGCTCTGGTCTGCCCTCGCCCTGGTGCTCAGACCGGGGGTGCGCGTGCTGTCCTCGCTGTCTATGGGCACGATGGGATACGCAGTGCCTGGGGCAATCGCGGCGGCACTCGCCCGTCCCGACAATCAGGTCTTCGCACTTGCGGGTGAGTGAGTGAGTGAGTGAGAGTGCATGTGAGTGATTCAGTGAAGGAGCGCAAAAGTGAAGCGTTGATAAGAGAAAAAAGGAAGAGGGGCAAAAGCAAGAGAAGACAGGGCAAGTTCAAGTGAGACAGTTTGTGAAAGAAGCAGAAAAACCCGCGGGTGTCACGTACTGGAATGCTCATGAGAAGTCGAAATGGCAGGCGTTCTTCCTTCCTGCATATCCTGGTGCTCCAACTCACTTTCTGTCTTCTGTGCCTCCTTCCTTTCCTCCCTTTGTGTCTGTTGACTCTCCATTCTTCTTATTTCATTCATCTCTTCCTTCCTTCCCTGCCTGCCTGCCTGCAGGAGACGGGGGGCTCCAGATGTCCTCCAACGAGCTGGCGACTGCAGTGCAGATGGGGTGCTCCAACCTGCGTTGCCTGATTCTCCGCAACAGTGTTCTGGGGAGGGTGTACTTCGGTTTTGAGGGGGCGGGGGGCACTGATGTGGGCTGTCCTGATCTGCTCTTGATGGCACAGTCGCTGCATGGGGGGAAGGGGGGGAGAACTCAGACAGTTGAGGAGGCGGAAACAGTGATCAGTGATGCCTGTGCTCATAAAGGAGTGTACATCATTGACGCTGTCACCGACCCCGAGTTGAAGGCCGAGATGGCCAAAATGAAACCGACTGTGAGCATCTTTGAGCAACTAGCAGACATCCTGCCTTCCGCATCTGCTCTGAGTCCCGCAGACTTGGAGCTTTTGGCTGCTTTTGATGTCTCAGGGACGGGACATCTCTCGATTGAACAGCTTCGCGTTGCAAGAGAGGTCTTGTTGGAATTTGATAAAGACAAAGATTCCAGACTGACAGAAGAGGAAAAATTGGAAGTCCTCAACAGACTCCGAAACGGACAACTCCTTCCAATTGCATCGTCTGTACGACCTCTGACAGAACCTGAGCTGTCAGATCTCGAGGTGACGCGACTAGCAGACGGAGATCCGTCGACCCCTGTCCCTGGCAGTTGTCTCCGGTACATCGGAGACATCAAGGATGTTCTGAGTGGCACCCCAGATCCAAAATTGTTGGAAGATGAGTTCGATGCCTCCCGATTCGTTGCGGGTTTTGAGCTCGGAACGTTTCCGAAAAGCCTGCAGAGCCTAGGGGAGCTTCTGGTGATAGGTGGGTACGCATACTGGAGACCAACAGACCAGAACGACCAAGACACCTACTACGTGACTCAGAAGGGCCCGAAGTTCAGGAGCGTGTCGTTTGTGGGAGTAGAGAGGCCGCTTTCGGGGGGGGAGCCCGACTTCCTCGCCCGTTTCTCCGCCTTCGATTCGCCTATGCAGTGGTCCCGAATCCTCAACGACGTTTACATGCAGGTACGTACATGCGTTTCTCTGTCTTCTCTTTCAATGCACACGCACAAATCTGCACTTACGAAACAGTATAGGCTCTGGTGCTTCTTGTGAGGGTGTGCATTCAGATCTAGCACGCAAAAGCCTTCGCTTTTCTTTCATTCTCTTCCCCTCGCTTTGGTCCTGGTCGGTGCATGGCGTGTTGCAGGACAGCATGCCCTTTCTTATTTCTTCTGGCGCTTCTTCATGGCATGTGATCGAGATAGAAATCGTTTGATCGTAGTTTCGTATTCCAGATCTGTCGTTTCGGTTTTCCTGCGTGCTCTTTCTGCCTACCAACCTACTTGCTGTCGTCTGACGCACGCAGGTGAAGGCCCCCTTCTTCTTCCACGGAATCGCAGAGCTGGCCGTAGCAGAGGCAACGGCCATCGCGCTCGCTCCAGTGAGAGGCGAGAGCCTCCAGGCAAACCCCAAGAAGTACTACACACAGGCCGAATTGCACACGCGCAACCTGTGCATGGCTGTGGTGGGGTTGGTCTCAGCGAACACTCTGGTGGAGGACCCTGTTCTGAGGGGGCAGCTGGAGACGCAGCTCTACAGTGGGGGGGTGGGCAGCAAGTCGGATGCGGCGTCCGCACAGAAAGCAGAAAAGAAAAGGACAGCTGAATTGGTCAGTAAGCAAGTCGCACAATGATAGGATGCCCTCGTTTCTCTGTGTGGATGTCCTGCGTTTCTGTCTGTTCGAAGGGGAAGGGAAAGCTCTTTTTCCACCTCCTGTTTGCCATCTTTCTAATCTCAGTTTGTGTGATTGACGTGGATATGCGGATGGTTGCAGATTCGGAAGCTGTCCTCAGGGGAGAATTGTGAGGGACGGCCGGGGGCTGCTCATGAGGAGATCCACAACAGACTGGAGCAGGCAAGCAAGGCACTGCAGACGCACACACACGCAGTGAGCTTGAAACGTCTGGTCAGTCAGATACTCGGGGGGTAGACTTGTCGCCTACTCAGTTCTTGTTTCTCTCTTCCTGTCCTCGCCGGGTTGTTTCTTGCCTTCCTTGCTCTCCTTCTTCTCTTTGTCAACTCTCGCAGTCGAGTTTGCAGAGCTGAGACCTAAGTGGACCCATGCTGAGAGAAAAAAGAGGCGAAGCATCTGAAAAAAAGATCCTACAGTCAACGGAAAAGGGCATTCAAATGGCGGAGAGGAGAGAAAGAGGAGGCACATGAGAACAAAATCAAAGCCTTGATTCAGACTTTGCGTTGCTCTGTCTACACTGTCGAAGTAGAAGTGCGTATACGTGTCTTCGTCTCTCTTTCTGTGATAAGCCCTTCCCCCTTTTTTGTTTCATGTTTGTGTTCTCTGAATATCCCCCCTCGTGCATGCAGGTAGGAGAGGACGAGGACGTGAAGCCCCCGATGGTCAACGGAGTCTTCCATCTCCACGCGTCCTCCCTCGCCTCCGCGATCTTCCTGAAGATCCACGTCATCTCCAGTGCAAAGCAGCTGCCCTGATCGATTCGATTCAATGGAGTGAGTTTCTTGTTGAGACACGGGACTGAGTGAGATACAGAGCCCACAATATGACCGGAAAGACAGACCAAAGAGAGGAAGACAAAAAAAAAAAAGAAAGCGGGATAGGTGAGGACAGTGACTCAAGGATAGGAAACAAGAGGGACAGTCTTTGCTGTTTGTATTCTTCGCAGTGATTGCAAGCCTTTGTTAGTGAACAAACAGAGGCAAGCAACAGCTGCACGCGGACCAACCGATGCGTTCTCTTCTTGAAAGAAAGAATTGTGCACGAGACCAGACAGTCACTGTATGCGTAGACCAAATTTGCCTGACATGTCTGCAGTGCACTATCGAAGAAACCCAAGTATTCAAACAATGACCGTATTGCTCACTCCCTCTCTCTGCCTGCTACTGCTTCTACTTTCTGTCTCATCCGCATGGGATCATCGAAGCGGCTGCTTTCTTTCTTCCCTTTTTGATTGAAAATGAAACCAGAGGGTCCCTAGCCGGAAGGAAGAGGGCTGAGGCCAAGCGGAAGTCTGTTGCTCTTTCCTTCCTTTTCTTTCTTTGCTTGGAAGTGAAGTTCACGAATGGAGAATGAATGAATGAAGAGCCAGATGTTCAGACTGTCTGTCGCTTTTGAGTAGAGGAACGGAAAGCGTTTTCTCTCTGCACAGTTGTTCGACGTGGCGGCTGGATGGATGCATGTGTGTCCAAATGGTTTTGATGGCCGACTGTGGCCCAGCATGCCGGATGCATGGCTGGACGGGCCCTGGTGGGTCAGAAAGTGGAGGGGCGTTGAGGAGAGACGAGCGTGATACGCATAAGTCCTTTGAATGAGTGCATGTCTCGAAGCAAAGGGATGTTCGCACTACATGCATGTGGGGGGTCTCGCATGGCATCTAGCTGTGATTTTGAGTGGACGGGGCCCCTTGAACAAGCCACCGCATACACAGTTTGCCTGTAGGGACCGCGGGTGTTGTAACAGTTAGAAGCGATGCGCAGCTGCCTGCTCCGTGTGAGCGTCCGAGGCTGGGCTCGGGGGACACGGTGAAAAAAAGTTCGCCAAGGGACGCTGAACTCCCTCCCCCGCAAAGAATCACGCTATTGCCATTTCAGGGTCCCACGCCTCATCTAGGCAGATCTGAAGTGCCTTCCGAAGCGAAGAGAAGTGGAGTTCATGTCACACGAGCAAAGAAAGCGAAACAGGTGGCGGGTGCGCGGCAGAAAAACAAATCAAAAAAACGGATACCTGACCAGCAAAAATTAAGGCAGGCAGGAAAGTAGATGGAAAAGAAGCCCGCAAGAATCTAACAGGTTGTTTCAATCTTTAAAATCTATTAATTGACCCAAGCTGGTGATTCGCCCAAAGTGGCGTGAACACTGAACACATTTTGCTCGTGAGCATACCATTCAGCAAGGAACTAAAAGCATGCAGAGCTTGATGCAACTTGAAAGTTGATGGGAAGTTGACACACTTTCACCAAGTTGACTGAATTCACATAGGCGCGTCATAGCGGCAGAACTTGAAGCTTGCAATGCATTTATGTTGTTAAAGCAGTGCAGTTTCTCGAAAAAAGTATACGGCATGCATTGAAAAGCTGTTTAGAAAGATTGACTATATCCCACATCATTTGATTATTTTAAAAAGGTTTTTGATTAGTATATATTTTGTTTTAGTGGTTTTCGTTTAACTTACTGTATACTAATTAAAATTAATTTTTTTAATGAACGAGAATTAATAAAGAAATTGAAAATTGGATTAAAAAACTAAATGACCTATGAATCACTCTAAGGCTTACTTCAAATCTTAAGGTTTTTCCACTTCCTTAAAGAAGCCAGTATAAAAGCTAGTATAAAAGACCATAACTCACTATATAATTGAACCACATAATTCTATAACTAAGCTTCCTCAGGCTAAATATATAGTTCTAGTTCATGTCATTGATGCCAGTACACTGGCATCCAGACGTGCATACTTTATATTATATACTATAGCGTATATAGTAATATATAGGAATCAATCAATCAATCTTTTTTTTTCAGCTTTTTTTTTAAGGAATGCATGAATAAACCGGTTGGACTCAACCGTTGGAGCCTATATAGGCCCGAAGTCTAGGTCCGGGCCCTAGGGTGGAAGTAAAATTCTGGCAGTCTATCTTCTTTATTCCAATTTTCTTTAAAATAATGCATAACAACAAAAGAAGTTAAAAGAATGTTAAAAAACTATATATTTCAAAAAGCTAGTCAAAAAGTTTTTTAAATTATAATATTATTATATATAATTCATTAAATACATACTTCTGCTAACGTTTTTTCAGTATCGAGTTAAGTTGAAGGGAGTTCATCTTATACCAGAGTGAACTGAAGACTCCATGTACCAGTGTTACATCGTCTCTATTCAGACAAGTTGTTCATTGAATGCTCATGCACCACTGAACTTGAAGCACCGGCTGAAAGCCTGAAACGTTAGCTGAAACGCAGAAAAAGAGCTCTGGTGTACGATACGATTCCTATATTGACATCAAACGCAACAAATTTTATGGATTGAATCAAGGCGCAGGACGGATGCTTTTCCTTCGCGCGGTTTTGGTCTTCACGTCAACTGAGAAATTGACAGAGGCCTGTTACTCTACAGATTTTGTACAGCTGAGAGGCAGGATCCAAAAGCGATCGGCTCGGCATACGGGCAAAGGCAAACAACCAGGGAATCAAACCGAGATAAATAAACTGGGCGAGAATCAAGGAACAAGGAACAATCAGGTCAAGACGACCTCGCGCACATTGACCCTTTTAAACTCTGCACCAAAAAGCGAAAACATGCTTCACCATTTCTTCCGGTCTCGTCACAAGTAAAGACCTGAAACAAATTTCACGTTTCCCGTTCAGCACTTCCGCTGACCTCGACCCAGAGCAGACCTTTTCTTCCCTTACTTGTACAGGTGTAGAAGCAGAAGCAGAAGCAATACAAAATGAACTCCCCGAACCCTCTCACAACTCCACGTCTCACGCTGCAGAAGTGCTGCAGGCTCTCTCTGCCACGCATGGAGGGCTGGAACGACCCCATCGATCCCCCCCGACATCCTCCATCCTCCCTCACCAGACAGACAGACAGACAGACAGACAGACAAGGCGTGCAGACAGGTCAGAAGCTCTTCTCTGACTACTGTTGCACTGGAAGGGTGAGTGAAAGAAAGAAAGAACCACCCATCCACAAGTTGAACGAACAGGGTCTGACTGACGAAAGTAACCAGGCACTGCAGTCACTTCAGGAGCACACCTGCCCGACGAAGGCCATCCATTTTCGCTGCCAACTGTGCCTGCACGCATGTATGTGGTCACGCCAACACAGAAAGAAGAAACGTCAGTCACCCTGCCTGCACTCGTTTCTTTCCCCCGTGTTCGAACTGCTATGGGAAGAGAAAAAGATAAAAGAAGGCCAATCGACTGGAGGCTGATGATGAGGATTCGTCAGAAGGATTCATTTGAGAAACCCGGGCAGGCAGAAAGGGAGGAAGGACAAAAGGGGAGGGAGGCCTCGAGGGAAGGAAGAAAGAAAGGAAGAAAGGAAGAAAGAAAGAAAGAAAGAAAGAAAGAAAGAAAAGGAAAGAAAGGATACAAAAAGAGGATGAGAAGGAGAAAAGATAGAAAGAAAGACAGGAACGAGAGAGAAGAAAATGGAATAACAGCCCCCCCCCCGACCTCTGACATGCCGCGTCCGAGCACCCGAAGCTGTGGTGGTTTGTTCAAAACCGCAAACAAAGCAGCCACCCTCTGTTCCCACGCTTTGCAGGACAATTCGAACGCCCTCGCCTGTTCACGTGCTTGTTGTTCTCTTTCCCTGGCTTCCCCTTCCTCTCTTTCAATCTCCAGGTGCATTTGTTTCCGAGCGTCCGGAAAAGCAAGATGCTGCAGGGACGAAGAAACACGCAATGGGTGGGATTTTGAGACAGAACAAATCGCATTTCTCAAAAGCCCACCTACGTGAAGGTCAGGCATGCAGGTGGATAAACGCACTGCATGGATATTCTTCCCCCGCCGTAGTGAAGTGAAGGGAAGGGAAGGGCGGATGGATGTAGAGTAAGTGTAGGCAGGCTGGGAGGACGTGTGTAGTGAGGACGGGGAGAGAGCATTGAAGTGAAATGTACACAGCGATGTATGTGGGCGGCATAATCTTCAGGAAATCCGGCACATTCCTTCCCCCCCCAACCAGCCCTTCCCATCATTCCTTTCATGCCTCACTGATTCATTGCATCGTTCTTGGAAAGCGAGCGTCCAGACAAAAACCTTCCGTTCAGCAAAACATTCTGCCACACAGGTCTGCTCTCTCCTGCCTATTTACAAAGCTGACAGACAAAGAGACAAACAGAGACAGTTGCCGGCCGACCGACCAAGTCCTTCAGAAGCTCCTCAAACGTCTCGCGTGTCACCGCCTCACTCAACTCTCTGCTCTCCGCAGCCCAACCATACCTGCAGAGACGACAAAAACAGGGAGGGAGACACAGAGAGGGAGAGAGACAGACAGAAAGAAATGAAAAAGATAAAAAATGTATGTCACTAAAAAGAAGATGCCAGAAATGCTCAACGCGGAAATTGCGCTCTCCTGGAGGAAGTCTTGCAGAAGGCTCTTTGAGGTAGGACGGCGAGGGAAGAGAGGGGGGCAAAAAAGGGAAAGAAAGGGGAAAGAGGGCGGGGGTGGGAGGGAAAAGTGCAAGAAAGAAAACTGCAGAGAACATCACGGAGCCGTGCCCGCTGCGGCTGACCTCATGAATATTTTTCGAATGGCCCGTTCTGCCTTTTGGATGCTTAGTTCATCACTCTCATTCTCCGCTCTCTCCAGAGAAAAGGGTAAGAGTGCCCCCCCCTGAGAGGACTGCTGAGAGTCCTCCACCACCAAAGCCTCCACTGGCGGAGACGGGGGGGGGTCCCCTCCTACCCCTCTTCTTCTATGGCCTCCCGCAGGCCCCCGCCTTGTGGCGCTCCTGCTTTGCGTTGATGTGCGTCGTGCAGAGGCTGCAGATACTGACAGAGAGCAGGACTTCATTCGAGCCTGGCGTGCAGCAGCCTCGAGCTGTTGGAGTGTTCTGCTGACGTACGCCTCAATCAGAGATTTGGCCTGTTGCAAGGTCTCGTGCTCAAGTTCTGCAGAGTCACATTCGCCTTCCGGGGCTGTTTTCGAGTCCGTCTCCGCCCCTCTCTGTGAGAGCTTCATCCTCGCCTGTTCGGTTGCAGAGTCCCATAGAGAGTCCATGATCAGAAGAAATAAAATAACGTCACGGGGAAGGGCGCAGAAAGACGCGGAGCCCGCTCGGCGGCCCTGTGTCGATCCATTGTCGAGTGAATGCGCGTAAGGGCTTCGTGCAGAGAGGGGGGGAGAGGGGCAGAGAGAGGAGGGAGGGGACCGAGGAGAATCTGCATGGGAGGGAATGCTCTGCATGTGCGGAAGGGGGGAGGAAATAGGGGGGTCCCCTGCTGCGGCGTCAAGGGCATTGGGAGGAAGTGGGCTGGGGGCGGGGGAGAAGGTAAGACAAGGACTGGCCCCTCTCGAAATTGGGCCTCCTGAAATGGATACCGCAGCGTCGGAGTGGGTTCTTAACTCTCTTTCCCGTCTCCTTTCCTCCCTTTCGGCACTTCTACCTGCTGCCCCTGCTCCTCCGCCTTGCTCACTTATGGACAGAGAAAACGAAAAAGTAGAAGATCGACATGAAACGTCACCCTCTACATCCATATTCATTTCTTCAGGGTCGCAAGCCAAAGTCTCATCATCAATCAACGAATCAAACCCAGTGTTCGACCAACATCTTCCCCCCCCCCCCTCTATCTCTCCAACGCCCTCCTCCTGACTTCTTCGCAAAGCATCCCCCCGTTCCTTTTCCTTTTCTTGAAGGAGCCTCTTCACATTCGGCCTCGAACTCGGCCAGAGAGAGTTAAAGGTCTCATCTCGAAAGTGGGGGGGAGGGGGAGGCGGAGACTCCACCATTTCCGAAAATGGCCCTCCAAGCCGGGGCTCTTTCTCTGGTCCCCCACGCACAACTATTCGTTCTCTGTCTCTGTCTCGACTCTCCTCCTTCTTATGCATACTCTCATTTTGATCTCTCGACAATACTGCTGCCTTGTCTCTCCCCCCTCTCTCTTGACTGCCGCGACGCTCAGGTGTTCCCCCCTCACTCCCGCTACACGAAGAAGAATCGCGACCTGGAGGTGCAATCCCACCCCCGGCAAGATTCTCTGCCCCCTTCCGCGTTGATGATGCGGCAGTAGGCGTCTGGGGTCGCGGGGGCAGCCCCCCTCTTTCCCCCGAATCCCTTTGCCGACTTCTGCCTCGACCTGCTACCGTGCTTGGCGGTAGTTGTAGTGTCTTTTCTGCCTTCTCTAGGGACGCTTTCTCTTTCTCTTTCTTTTCCGTTTCGTTGTCTTCTCTTACCTCAGTGAGGAGGGGAGAAGAGGAGGTGGACATCGGTAATCTGAGAGAGGCTTTAGGCGAGGTGGCAGCAGAAAAATGTTGCATGTCGACATCTACACCCACAGTCTTTCGACCTTCCCTTGATTCCTTCCCTTTACTCTCTCTCTGTGTTTCGGAATCTTCAATTCTTTCTCCTTCCTGTTGTTCACAGTCTCTACCTGCCCCTCTCTCTCTACCCGCGCCTCTGCTTCTACTTCGAGAGAAAGAGGGGCTGCGACTCCTCTCTCGCAACGACTCAGCAGACTGCGAACGTGACCGCGGACCGCCGCGGCTGCGGGCAAGAGGGCTATCTGCGTCAAGAGACTCCCCCCCGGAAATTCCGTGGAGACGGAGAGCAAATTCGCCCTCGGGGGGGTGACGCACGAATCGCTCTACCTCCTCTGAGCCCAAGCCTCCCCCACTGACTGAAGATCCAAACCCGAAACTGCCGCTCATTGAGGGCAGAGGCTTGTGCTCAAACAACGGCACAGGAAGCGAAGAGGTACCAAGACCACCAGACTGGCTGGAGGAAGATGAGGGGCAAGCAGGTGCATGCCTCTCCAACAACCGTGAATGGAGGGAAGACGCTGTGCGGGCACAAACGTCGATGTACACACAAAATGAAGGAAGAAGAAGCTCCTTAACAAACTCCAGGATCTCACACTCGTCTTTACCTGCATGTGCATACACACAGACGCAAACACGCACTTACACAGGCTCAAACAGGTGCACACACACACACGCTCTCAGACAGACTGGCACGTTCAAGATTCGAGCGCGTCACTGTTTGCACGAATCACAATGACACTTCAAGCGACGCAAAGAGAGTTTTGCAAACCAATTCCCGTCCGTTATCAACCAGGTTGTTCCTGTTCCACGCCCTTGTCCCCGCCCAGCCCCGCTGTCTGATCGACTGACTGACAGACCTCCGAAGCCGGCAGCCAGCTCTTTCAAGTCCGCAGGCTTGTCGAGGACTCGGTAGGACAACAGGGGAATGCACGAAAGCGCATCGGCCCCTGCCGCTGCTGCCCCTACTGCCGGGGAGAGGCCTCTCCCACCTCTTGACCTCCCTGTATCCCCAGCCCCTCCACCCTCTCCTGCACCAACGCCTGAAGTTAGCCAGCCTTCAGACGCGAAGGAAACTCCGGGACGGTCCGAGCGTTGCGACCGGAATCTCTGCTGCCAGTGGCAGGCAGCAGGCAGGAGGGTCAGGTAGGTCATCAACTGACGGAGTGCTAGAGCCAGCCGCATCTGAAATTGCTTCGCGTTGGGGGGGGGTTGCCTGCACAGAGGACCACGGTGAAATGAATGAATGAATGAATGAATGAATGAAAGAAAGAAAGAAAGAAAGAAAGAGCGAGAGAGAGAGAGAGAGAGAGAGAGAGAGAGAGAAAGAAAGAAAGAAAGAAAGAAAGAAAGAAAAGAAAGAAAGAAAGAAAGAAAGAAAGAAAGAAAGAAAGAAAGAAAGAAAGAAAGAAAGACAGAAAAGAAAGAAAGAAAGAAAGAAAGAAAAGAGAGAGAGAGAAATGAAAGAAACGGAATGGAGAACTTCTATTGCCCTCCATTTTGGCCCCATGCTTCTCAAACGGGGGAAGAAAAGCAAAGCAGAGGAAGAGTGTCTTCGTCAATCGGTACGAAGCCTTGATTAGTGGCAGACTCACTGGGGTTGGGGGGTGACTCGAATGATCCATCTCTCCACTAAGATTTGTCCTTCCGTTCTCGCACCGTCAGCATCTGCAGGCAGGCAGGAAGTGTCGTTGGGTTTCGCAGCGTTCATCACAGACAACAAGGAAGTGGGAGATTCTATAGCACAGACGAGAGTAGAGCGTAACAAATTCTGCACTTTATTTTTCAAAGCAGTCAGTCTGTACAGAAGGGAATTCAAGAACCAGTCCAGGGTAAAGAAGCAGACGCACCCACCAACCTGTGTGCGGAATGAATATCTCGAGACCTATGCGGGCAGATCGTGGGCGGTCCGGGGAGGCAATCTTTGCGAGTTCTTTCCCCCAGAGCGCGACCCTAGTGGCAAGATCATTGTGACTGCTATGACCCATGACATAGAGTTTGAACCTTTGTGCCTCTCTGAATTGGGCATCGGGTGCGTGGTGTAGCGTGTCCACTGGAGGGAAAGAGGCGCAGCGACTCGACACTATACAGTCCAGAACACTGGTGGTCCATTCAACAATCGTCTGCTGTCGGTGGCTGAGTCCGTTCGAGCCCGCAGACGGGTCTGCAGGCGGCATCTTTGACAACTGGCTCGGAGACCTTCTTCCTCTCTTTCAGCACCGCATGAAAACAAGGAGTCAGTTTGGCTCCAACAGCAGCGCAACGACTGGCTCCAGCAGTCGAAGACTCGAAGACTTGAAATGCAGATTCTGTGCAAGGAACACTCTTAATTGTCAAATTGTGGACTGCTCCAATGCCTCAACGAAGAAAGAAGCAGAGTGATATTTGTGCTTCAGCAGTGATAGCCGAGCATGGCCGAGCTAAGGTGCCCCCGAGACATGCCGAGGCCATGTGATTCACTCTTCGCGGATTGTTTAGTGCCTCGCGAGTCTGTTAATTTTGCTTGCAAAACTGGGCTTCGCCATCCGTGGAACTCAAATCTCTCGGTCTGTTGCTGGCGACCCGCCGGCCTGCACCCGAATAGTGTCAAAGTCGGATCCTGACTCAGTGTGCTTCAAAGATCTTTTCATGCTTCTCCTTACTTCCCTTCCACTTACTGTCACTTGAACGACAAATCTGTCAACAATCACTTTACATAGGAAATTACTAGATCCTGCGCCTCGCCGATCAACCCTTCCCAGTCAAGCAACTCGATACTCTATCTTCATATCAACAATGCAGTTCCGTCTCATCGGTCTGATGTCTGCTGTCGTAGTTGGCGTCTCCTCTGTTTGGGCAGGTCAGTTGGATTCCTGCATCTCCCTGCTTCCTCCCTTCACGCCGACGCCCCACTCCACCCACACTTCATATGTGTCCCGTCATCTATGGCTGCAGAGAAGCCTGCCTTCTGCAATGGGCTCGACTGTCCTGAGTTCGAAGTGGAGACGGCAAGAGATCCTGACGGGGACAACATCGAAGGTCAGCTGACTGCTCTGCTCTCTCTTCACTAAATGATCATCGATGGGTCACACACTCAATGTGTATACTCCTGTGTGTTGCTGTGCAGTGAGACAATACGCTCCCTCGGCCTGGGTGTCCACCACGATCCAGAACGTCGACTACAGCAAAGCTGGGGTCAGTCAGTGGCTCATGTTGCATGGACTGTTGTTGCAGCCCTCTGTTCTATTGAACGTTTCCCGTGCAACTGCACTTCGTGCTGTCTGAGAGACACGTCTCACCCCTTTTGAGAAAGACGCCCCATCCCTCTTTGAGAAAGACACCTCATCCCTTTGAGAAAGACGCCACCTCACCCCTGTTATACTTTGCTCTTTGCCGCGTGTTTCTTGCAGTCTGCCGCCTTCATGAAGCTGTTCGCATACATCAGCGGAGAGAACGAGACCAAGCAGAAGATCGACATGACCGCCCCCGTGATCTCCAAGATCACCCCCGGACAGGGACCTGCCTGCGAGTCCTTCTTCACCGTCTCCTTCTACGTCCCCTCTCTCCAGTCCTCCCCCAAGCCTACCGATCCCACCGTCTTCCTTGAGCAGAAGCCCGCCATGAGGGTGGCAGTGTCTCAGTTTGGAGGCCGCATGAGCGACTACGAGACCAAGGTCTTCCCTCGTCTTGAGGCCCTCATTACAGCTATCGACAACAAGGAATTGAAGATCAAGGGAGGGGACGAGCCTGAGGTCTACACAGCCGGTTATGACTCCCCCTTCCGTCTCTTCAACAGACACAACGAGGTGTGGATCGTTCTCGAGGAGGCCACAGAGTCTTCCTCTGAGCTCCGCAGCTGAACAAAGAGAAAATCAGCATCAGCTAGAGAGGCTGGCAGTCAGCTGGTAGTCAGGTAGCAAGAGAGAAACAGAGAGGCAGGAGGACTCGGGAACAGTTGACAGGATGCGTTGGTCTGTCTCTGTGTGTTTCTCGTTAAAAGTGCATTCATCGTTCTCCCCCTTCTAAAGTTCAGCCCCTTCCTGTCGACTGTTTCACCCCTCGACTGCGTTTCTGAATTTTGTCTGGCTGCTTCGGGAGAAATGCTGTCAGGGAAAGGCTCCGGTCCCCCGCGAGCGCCTTGCAGAGTCTCTCTGTAGTCTAATGTATGAGTGAACCTTTGTCTCGCGGTTTCTACCCCCTGCGTATGTTTGTAGTAGTAGACTGTGGCCAAGCATACCTCTTGTTTGCTCACTGGTTTGCCGGTCCACCGGTTTTTATCATCAGTTCGCAAGATCAGCGGGCTTGCTGCATGATCGATGTTTAAGGTTCTTCAACAGCTTCAATGTTTGACTGCATGGCACGATCACTGCCGAGTCAAAAGAATGCACTCATTGTTAGAGTCATCAATAAAGAACGTCTTAGAATTGTCAGAACTTGACTCAGAAGTAACTTTCGAGTGAGAAGCTTGTGATTGACTTACAACTTCTTGAAGCTTAGACTACAACTAGGCCTGCAAACACTTGCTAAAGCATCTGCTCAAGTGTTATCATCTAGGTTATCATACTAACTTCAATGTGTTCATGAAAATTATGTACTGCATTGCGTTGGTAACTAGGTTGGCAATTGATCTAAATTAAGTTTTTTCTATAATTAGCTTTAGTTGTCGATCTTTAATCAATCGATTGATCAATAAATAGCTCAAAACAAAGGGATCATACATTTTTTAAAAAAAAATTTAAAAATGTAAGGAGGAGTATAACTCAGGTGTTAAGAGTTGTACTCAATTGAAGTGTTTTAGCTATATATAGTCTTTAAGTTTCGTTTACGGCCGGCTGGGTTACTATTGGACGGCTGCTAAGTCATGATTGAGGTCTTAAATGAACTAACACAAGTTCCAGTAAATAGGTATACTCACTTCTGTGAGAAGTTACATGTACTATAGAAATAGCTAAGAAATAAACACACTTTATTATCTGATAAACTGTCAATGCCTGTCATAATCAACTCTCTAATACATGTGCGCATGCTAGCGTATGCATACAATCCAAAATTAAATTTTATGTTATTTATTCATTTAATTATTAGTTTATTTATTTATTTACTCATTCATTCATTCATTCATGCATGCATTTCAATATTCAGTTTCAAACATAGCAAACAAACGAATGACTTGAACTCTAACTTCCGGTCTGACTCACAAACGGACACCTTCATGAAATGCCTATATTGAAAGCGATTGAATTTGGTACCCTAAAGAATTGGGAGTTGAATTGGGTGTCGAATTGGTAGTACTACCAATTTTTTACCGCCAGTAACTCCCAATTTTGAAAAATTGGTACCTAGTCTAGTGAAAGAAGTACATGGAGTTTGAAGCTAAAATTTTGTGTACGGGCTAGACAAGGGCTCACTAGTCTCTAGCCGCAGTCATTAGACTCTAATTCATTACTGGGAACAAATTCTATGAACACTTAGAGTCACCTAAAAATTGGGAGTTACCAATTTTTAAATAGGAATTTTTTAGGACCGCCGAAAAAAAAATTGGTAGTACAAAAAAAAAAAAATTGGGAGTCAACTTGAAACTTTTGTTTTGTGTGTCATAGTGCACCGCTAATGCAATGCAAAACGGACAGTGGACAGCTCTACATAAGCTGTACGTACCAGTATAAAAAACAGAGTGAAAATCGATCCAATTGACCATGCAAGCCTACCAGAATTCATAATCCCTCCATATGCCGGACAGTGGCTGCTGATCTTTGTTCAGATCATACCCCTCTCTCCCGAACATCTCCCACTTAATGGTTCCCAGACATCTCAAATGAAGATTATATTCCTTCTTCTTCTCCTCTGACAGATTTTGGAGGCTGTAGATGTTAGACACGTTTTCCCTCGCGTGGTTGAGTTCATGGAAAAAAGGTGCCTGGACATTTTTGTTGCAGAGAACCCTCCTGCTTGTTCTTTTTACTTGCATTCGTGGATCCTTTCCACGTTGACAGGTTCAATCACGGATGAGAAACTTGCAGAGCTGAAGATGGTGATAAAGACTTGGTAAGACCTTTTTTGCAAGTCTTATGGGTAGGCGGTCCCAAAGACTCACTTCTACTCGCACTTCCCGGTGTGGATCCGCTGGTTTGGGGGGTTGAACACAGCGAAATGCTACGGCTTTGAATCGTATTATAAGAAGGTTTGCAAACGTTTTATCCTATAGGGGGGACGTTATTCATATGATCGTTTTATTCTGGAAGATCTGGTTTTTGTGTGGTTGTGCAAGAGAAAGAAAGCCATGTAAGCATATTTTGCCGATGTGTCACGCCAGGAGGGACTTCGAGCATGAATAACACTATGAAACTATACAAAACTTATGGATTTATGAAGTTCTGTGCAGCCGCAACACTGTTCTATTACAGCGTTCTTTCTTTCTACATATATTTTACTTTCTAGGAGAAGTTATAAAATTGGTAGTCCCAAAAAAAAAATTGGGTGTTGATTTTCTTAAAAATTGGTAGTTAGTCCTAAAAAAAAATTGGTAACTCCAATTTTTAGGTGACTCTAAGTGTTCATAGAATTTGTTCCTAGTAATGAATTAGAGTCTAATGACTGCGGCTAGAGACTAGTGAGCCCCTGTCTAGCCCGTACACAAAATTTTAGCTTCAAACTTCATGTACTTCTTTCACTAGACTAGGTACCAATTTTTTACAATTGGGAGTTACTGGCAGTAAAAAATTAGTAGTACTACCAATTCGACACCCAATTCAACTCCCAATTCTTTAGGGTAGTTAAGGAAAGGTTAATGCGGTGCAGGAAGACGAAGGCAATACGTTTTTTTACTCAGCTTCTTAGTACAGGATAGTACAGGGATATTTTACATCGCACATATACAGGGAAGAAGGCGAGACACTGGTCTGTGTGCATCTATTTTCGATGGAAACCAGGCAACTCAGGGAGGGCTGCGTGACCGATGACGGCCGAGCAGCCTGAGATAGAGTCCTTGTGTGAGACAGAACCAGTCTGGCATTCTGGATTGCTGTCTGCGTGTCTGTGGGTGCCGACTCTCTCTTTCTCTTTCTCTTTGCCCTTTCTCTCTGTTTATGTCAGCCCTTTTGCCGGGCTGCCCGTCAGTGCCTGGGGAAAATTTGGCAGTCACTGTCTCTGGCTCTGTCTCTGGCTCTGTCTCTCTGTCTCTCTGTCTATGCATCTGGATAAATTCTGTGCCTCGTATCTGTTTACCTCTTTGTGTGCCCACTTCTGTTTCCCTCTCTTCTTCTGTCCCGACGTAATGGTTGTTTTGTTTCTTCTTTCAAAACCAATCGTGCCTCCTTGCTCACGAAGAAGCAGCCTTTTCGTCGTACGCTTCCCTCCCTTTTGCGACCATTTCTTGTTCGCCCTCGCTCTGCTGCCTGAAGTATTCAATCAGCTCGTAAGGCGCCCCTGTCTTCTCGAGCTCCACCGGACTCAAGGCATTCACGTACCACTCTCCGCCGTGGAGGGTGACGAAATCTATATCCTCACTCTTCTTCTGCATCTGCAAGGACACAAACTTCTTTAGCTCTGCTCCGAATGCCGTGGCTTCGAACAGGAAATCACTTCGGCATCCCCGGAAGGACAGACGCTCGAGGGAGACGGGACCTACGCCGTCCAGCAGTGCGCTGAAGATCGCCTTCAGACCTTCCAGACCGAATTCGATTTCCTCTGCATACTCCTGATTGCCTGAACCAAATTGAAGGTATCTGCACAGACAACGAAAAGAGTCCAGAATAAATTCGATTCACATCAAGGCTCCTCTCTTCCCATCCTCTAGCCCTTCTAGCAAAACGACGTCGAGGTCGTCCTTCAGGGCAGAGAAAGTCAGTGCATGAAATTTGACCATCTGCTTTGCTGTCTTGCTCATAGTACTGGAATCTCGGTGAAGGTCACCCAGGTGCACGTCGGCTTGTTTCTACGCACTCAGTTTCCTTCGTCAAAAAAGCAAAACACCCGGCCCCTCTGAGCACTCCCACTGTGAGTGTGCCCCTACAAGGACGACAGCTGACATACACTTATTCGGAACAGAACGGAACGAATGAGAGGCGAATCCATCGTCATCCCCCCTGCCCTCTTTGCAAGAATCCTGTCCTTCTCCGGAGTCTCTCTCCCCCTCTCCCCCTCTCCCTCTCTCCCTCTGTGTGTGTGTGTGTGTGTGTGTGTGTGTGACTGTGTTTCCACTGACTTCATCTGGTAGAGGCCCTCGGACACCCCCCCTCTGTACTTGGCGAGGGTCTCCGCAAACGCCCTCATCTTTTCGTCTGTGGTCTGTGCGGGGAAGCTGCAGTGTAGCAGGGTCAGTCAGAATTGGCATGTCAGCGTCAGAACCTCAACGGAAAGGATAAAGGGGGCATGCAGATGGGCAGGCGCAGGGAAGGAGGGAGGCAGGCAGGCAGGCGGGGAGGCAGGGAGGCAGGCAGGCAGGGAGGCAGGCAGGCAGGCAGGCAGGCAGGGAGGTCCAAGTCAGATGGTCACCCCATGAAAGCAAACATACAAACCCATTGATCGACTGCACCGGTACTTTCACTACGGATTTGTTGGCAGGTGCAACATCGCTGTGATATAAGGAGGTCTAGGCAAGTAGAGACGGGCATACGTTTCACTAATGGCGTAATTCTTCCCTTCCCTTCCACTGGAAAGGGACGCGTTGTTCCCTCCCTTTTCAACCTGCCTTGACCTGCTTTGATCTGACATTTACAGAAGGCCTTCAAGCTCCCGCACTTTTCTTATTCTTGTTTTCTCAAACCAACAATAAAGGAAGGAGGACAGACTCACAAGAGACCCTCCAGCATCGGTCTCTCCCTGCACCGGAGATGACGCTCCTGGAGCCAGAGGGCAGAGTCGGCCTCCTGCAGACAGGCGGACAGACAGACAGAAAGGAAGGGGAGGAAGGAAGGAAGGAAGGAAGAAAGGAAGAAAGGAAGAAAGGAAGAAAGAAAGAAAGAAAGAAAGAAAGAAAGAAAGAAAGAGAGAAAGAGAGAAAGAGACAAAGAAAGAAAGAAAGAAAGAGATGGAGATAGAGATAGATAGAGAGAGAGAGAGAGAGAGAGAGAGAGGAAAGAAGGAAGAATGAATTATTACTGAATTTAAAAAGGGCATTTGAACAACGAAATAATTCGCACAGTACCCGCCATACATGAGCAGAATCCGGGTATTCCTCTCTGAATGCAACGTCCCTTTTCTTGCCTGCCTCCCTTGGCTCTCAGGGCCCTTTGCTGGCTTTACTGTAAAGCATTACTCCGCACATCTGCCCAGTTGTCCCCTCTGCATACAGATCCTCGAGTTCACGGTCAACTCAACTCATGCGCCCTCTCCCTCTGACAACCCTTTTTTAGCCCCTGCTGGCCCACCTTCTGTCTGACACGCCTGACGGCCTCGGGTCCCCCAGGGACGGACTCATTCCCGATGATCTCGAGGGGCCTTCCAATTCCTGCAAGTAGGCAGACAGACAGACAGACAGACAGACAGACAGGCAGGCAGGCAGGAAGACAGATAGACAGGCAGAGGGAGAGGGAGATGGAGAGGGACGAGGGTGGAAAGAGGCGCAGGGCAGGAGAGATTTCTGACTCTCAGTTCTGAATGTGAAATTGATGAATTCATTGCGGAAGGCCTCTTCTTTCCTTCTCATGCCTTCTGCATGCCACTAACGTACCCACCGACGTACCTGCAGCGCTCTTCTGTACAGAGATGCAATCGAGGAGGTCCACGAGAACGTCGGCCCAGTCGATCTCGAAGTAGCCGTCTCCAGTATCGATGGGTCTCATGTTCAGTCTGGCAATGTCCAGTTCTTTGAGGCTGATCAGAGGTTTCGTGCCTTCTTCCTCTGACCCCATGATTGCCCCCAAAAGGGGCAGAAGTGTTTCGAGTTGCACCTCTGAGCAGGAGTATATCTGGATGTACGTGAACGGATTCTCGGGCTCGGATGTCCGGGTCTGCATGCACACATACAGACGCACACAAGAGGGAGGGAAGCAAGGAAAGAGGAAGCCAAACTCTCAGAAGAATTTGTCTCCGCCCCCCCCTTTCTCTGTCCGTCTCTCTGTCTGTCTGTCTGTCTGTCTGTCTGTCTCTCTCTCTCTCTCTCTCTCTCTCTCTCTCCCTCCCTCCCTCACACACACACACACACACACACACACACGCACGCACCTTGATCATATCTGCCACAAAGTACAGACACCTGTGGGAAATTCTGCACGGTTCTGCGTCAATGGACAGTCCACCTCCGACAGTGAGCCAGTGACGCGTCTGCAAACATAAATTGGAGAGGGACGGACGCTCAGAAGCAAAGCCAAAACCGAAACAAACGGCAGGGAATCCATGGAAGGCGGACATAGAGTCAATCAGGGCACATAAGGGTCTTAAGGGACGAACAACCCGGTGAGCAAGCAAACAAGACTTCATTCATCCACAAAGCCTACTTTCGCGTTGCCGAAATCAAGCAACAACAAGAAGGGCAGGAATCTTCATGAGCAAGAGTAGAATGCTGACAGCTGCAGATGCATTCTCATGTCAGTACTTTACTTGCAATGCTTGTTGAACTGCAATGCCTCTCGTGTACCAAGAACCCAAAAACGATTTTGACATGAACACCAGATCCATCAGATAAAAAGTCCATAGACACGTGCAATAAATGATATGCAGTGACGAACCCATTTAACGAGTTCCCTTTCTGCAGGGCGTTCAAACATCAACTCGTCTTCCTGTCTCTCTTCTGCTTCCTCAGCCTCCTGAGCCTCCTTCTCCTTCTTTTCACGGTCACGCCTCTCCCACTCTTCCCGTTCCTGTTCCTGTGCCCTTCTCTCTCTGGCCTCACGCTCCTCGGCAACGCTGGTTCTGTACTGCGCAAACCTCTCTGCAGTTTCCCGGAGTTGATGGAGCCCGTTCAACTGCAGTATCCATGGAAGTGAGGAGAAAAAAGAACGCGTTCAGATACTGAAGTCTTTTCGAGGGTCGGCTCAGGTCAATGTCTGTCTGTGTATGTCCTTTTGACGCGCCCCTAAGACTGAAGAATATTTGTTCATGATTGTGTGCAAGCTATTTCGCATGGTCAGGCTAGCGGATTGTGGTACCCGGGGACCAGAAACTAACAAACAAACAAACAGCGCGGCCAGTCAGCCTAGCTGTCGGCCATCACGACCCTGCCAGCACATGAAGCGAATTCATCAAAGAAATAAATCTCTCCTCTGCCCTCCAGCGGGTGACCATTTTCGCCCACTGCAATACACTGCTTGCTCTGATTGTGCTTTTCAGCCTTCCCGAAAAGGCCTTCGAACCAAAAAGAAGAGAAGAACAGAGAAGAGAAGAGAAGCGAAGAGAAGAACAGAAGTCCGTGCCGACCTGTGCCTTTTGAAGTCTCTCTGAAACGACTTTGTCGGCTCTGAGGTTGTCCATTTCTCTTTTGACTTTCCGAAGGAGGACCTTGGGGTCCGTCTCTGCCCTGATATTTCTAATCAGAGACTCCCCGTCTCCCTCCATCTGCACGTATGCAGTGAAAGAAGAAGAAGAAGAAGAAGAAAAAGAAAAAGAAGAAGAAGAAGGAGAAGGAGAAGGAGAAGGAGAAGGAGAAGAAGAAGAGGAAGAGGAAGAGGAAGAGGAGGAGGAGGAGAATGCACCAGGTTTACAATGACTCTAAAACATGTCCACAATACTGATGCAGAAATAAGGTGTTGCTCGCTGACCTCAAAGTGTTGGAGTGCCCTCTGGAAAGCCTCTCTTCCCTCTTCGTCTGTCCCTGCCACTCTGGGGAACTTCCAGTCTGCGGCTTTGAACGAGGCCTTCACTGCCCTTGCCGCCTTTTTCTGGGCCTCGTCAGGGTCTCTCTCTTCTGTGAAAAGTCATGCGTGAGTACACACGGGAGGAAAAAAGTGAAAAAAAAGTTCATGCAGAATGCACTCCACGTTACGAGACGATACACAGTCTTACAGTCAGATGGGGAGACAACCAGAAGAAGTATTCACTCCATCAAAGTAAAAGAAACGAGAGAAAACGGACCAGCCAGATGAACAGGCGAAGACAAGGAAACTCTGTGACCGCCCAGACCATCACCTGAGGTTCTCTCTTCGAGAGTAGAAATAGGTCAGGCAATTTAACTCCATGTATGTAAAGAAACGCGAAATGTATGCTGAGATGCTTCGAGATGAAATACACGTAGTTCGCTTATTGCATACACCAAGGGTTCTGCGGAAAAATTTCAATTCGATGGTACGCATCTCAGCGCAAGAGAGGCGTTGGTCTGATGTCACCAAGGGAAGGAAAGCAACAGGTGCGGTACGCAACAGAGAACAACACATGCGTACATGTGTTCATCATACTCTCTTCGCACACTGACCTCCTCGAATTTTCCACATCTGGCGCTCCTTCGAGATACGTGCAGACTTCTTGCGAAGCTGTGCGATGTCGTTCCAGTCTCCGGCACTCCGAGGTGGATTGTTGGACTGACTGACCTGACTTTGTGCGTCCCCATCAGACGTTGACCTGGGGGTCGGCACGTCAGGAAGACTCTGTACGTCACCCATTTTCGTTTCTGTTTCACTCCAGATGCCTGAGTAGCCTGTTTTTTTCCAGCAGACTGCAATGATTTCGTTCGAAATTCTCAGAAACTGCTCCAATGTGCATATATAGGAACCAATGGTTCGCATAATGTGGTTCCATTATGCCAATTTGAAACTTTTTTTTTTTACCCATTCTTGGAGGCATGCACCCCGGACGGTCGAATCATTCCGCTCTGAAGCGGAACCTCGCAGCCATTGCAGGACTGCATGCATGACCTGCAACCGGGGTGGTAGTAATATAAATAGGGCGTCTCGTATCGGTAGAAATTTAATTTCGCGTCGAAAAAGAAAATCATTGTGATCGGTGTTTCAATGGTGTTTCAGTTCAGTGTGACAGCGACTAGCTGTGTATGTGTACGAGAAAATCTGCAATTCTTGCAGAGGCCAGCTTCAGAGCCACGATATATATACTGACAGATCTGTCGACACTCAATTACCAGTGCCGTCCTTGTGACACTATTGCCTGTCGTCTCTGCTTGGCTGCTTGTTTGCCTGTCAGACTGCCCATACAGAAACAGAAGAGACTTCAAGAATGGCTCGAAGGGCTGCATGTCTCCTTCTTGGCTTCCTCGGCACCTCATGTGCTGAGGAGAGCGTCACAGCAGCAGCAGCTGAGGGCGAGGCGTTCCACCGCCTTCGCTTCAAGAGATTCACAGAGAGATTCGACAAACAGTATGAGACTCCCGAAGAGCATGAGCTGAGGTTTGGCATCTGGCAGACGAACTTGGCCAAAATTCAAGATGTCAACTCCAACCCACACAGCACCTGGACAGCACGAGTGAATGAGCACGCAGACCTGACGTTCGAAGAGTTTGCTGCCAAATTTCTGATGGACGAGAACGCTGCGCAGAATTGCTCTGCAACTGCAAAAGACACCAGTGGAAGGAGACTGAGAGGGCAGAGTCCTCCTGAGTCTCTCCACTCTATGCTCCCTCGTTCAAAGTCTCTTCCCATCAATGCTCAGTACGCCCCCTTCTTTGACTGGAGAGCCTATAAGGTTGTGACCGAGCTAAAGAACCAGGGCTCTTGCGGCTCGTGCTGGACCTTCTCCACCACTGGCGCCCTGGAGGCCCACACAGCCCTGAAGGCTTTCAGAGAGACGCACGAGGAGTCGAATCTCCCCGATCTCTCTGAACAGCAGCTGATCGACTGTGCCAGAGATTTCAATAACTTTGGGTGCAACGGAGGGCTTCCCTCCCAGGCTTTTGAGTACATCAAATACGCAGGCGGTCTCTACACAGACGCCAAGTACCCCTACATTGAGGGGTCGGGGGGTGAGCACCCCGAGCGAACCTGCCAGTTCAAGGGGTCCAAGTCCTCTATCGGGGCTGTAGTTCCCGGTGGTGCTGTGAACATCACTGCTGATGATGAGAGTGAGCTGCTGGATGCAGTCGCTCTGGTGGGCCCTGTGTCGATTGCCTTCGAGGTCACCGACGACTTCCGATTTTATTCCTCAGGGGTGTACACTAACCCCAAGTGTCACAGCACCCCCGACAAAGTGAACCACGCTGTTTTGGCAGTTGGGTTTGGTACCACGGAGGATGGAGACGATTTTTGGGTGGTGAAGAACAGCTGGGGGTCCACGTGGGGAGCTAGGGGGTACTTCAACATTGCCAGGGGACAGAACATGTGCGGCGTCGCCACGTGCGCCTCCTACCCAGATGTGTATGGCGATGAGGGCCGCGCCGCTGTGTTGCAGGGAGGTGAGGCATGGACTCACCACGCGGCGGCTGGGGACACGGTTGTTGAGGCTGCAGAGGTCACAGAGCTGCGTGCCTAAGTGAGGGGGGGCGGAGAAAAAGTTACGGATTTTGCATTGAGACAGGATTGAAGAACGGAAAAGGAAGATAGGGAGGTAAGGAATATCTTTCTTCCTGTCCTGTTTCTCTTTCTGTCGTTTGCTACTCTTCCTTTGTAGTCAAGACGGAAGGAAGGAGCCGCACACATGCACATAGGGAGAAATGAAATTCTTAGTCAGAAGCGTGGCAGAGAGAGTGCATGCGCGTACGTGCGTGCTCTGATTGCAAGACGAAGAAAGACAGAGAGGATTGCAGATCTAGACGAGAACGGTCTGCCTGTATTTTCTGTTCCCTATATGAGTAGCTTGACGTTTGTTTTTCTGTTTCTTTGTCCTTCTGTTTGTCCTTCAACTCCTTTTTGCTCACCTGACTGACTTCAAGTCAGTGTAAAACAGTAAATCGAGTCTGCCTGCCCACCTGTGAAGTGGTTGAAAGAAAGCAAGGAAAAAAGGAAAATGCCTCATGGGTGGATCTGGTGATCCATTTTTTCCACGTCAGAAGGAAAGTTTAAGAACCTGCCACGTCGCGCGCGCATCTGCTGACCGGCCCTGTGGTGGGCGGTGGAAAGGTTATTTTGAACATGCGAGTCCAACTTTGCTCGTCCTGTCCTGATCTCTCTGTTGGTTTGTCTCTGCTTTTGTTCTGTCTTCTCGGTCGTGCTGTTGATTGACCTCACTCAAGCAACAAAGAAAAATAAAGGAAAGGAGAGGAAGGGCGGTGCCTAGGGCGGTGCAACGATTGAGGCCTCCTTTTTCGTCGGTTTTGTTTCTTCGTTTGTATTTAATCTGGTGCCACCCGGGTCTGACCATGTTTCTGTCTGTTGGTAGAAAGAAAAGTTCGAAAAAGTGCCTCCTGAGGTCGGATCACTTAACAACACCTGCTTGCAATCAAAAGGCTTTTTGTATGAAAGTATGTTTGGCATTCAACTGTGAGGCAGGAGTCAGGCCTTTCCACGTGCTTTCCACCGCTTTTTCTGTAGTCTTTGCACGCATCATCTTCTTGGTGAATCTTTGTAATCTTCTTGCAATCGGTCGTGCGGCCAGACGACTCGATCGACATGACATCGCAGCCTCAGTACCAGCCTGGTCGACACATCTAACGCTGTCTTCGGTGGCCAATTGAATGGCTTTCGCTGCATGTGGCTTCCACCACCTTCCGGTTCACAGAATTAACTTAAACGCAGCGGATGTTTCAGGAAGTCAACCTCACATTCTGGCAAAGACGTACAAAAAGTTTTTAAAGATTCAACAATAAAAAGAAGCTTTTAAAAAGTAGAAGAATTTATAGAGAAAAAATTAGAGTAAATTTAAAGTTCATTTGAAAAACAGTTTATAGATCTAGAACCCTATACTTAGAAACTAGCACAATCTTTTTATAAATTATTATTATTTTTAACGATTATTTCTACCTCCGTTGCTTTCCCCTTCCCCATCTCATTTTCTTCCCCCCCCGCCACCTCCCCCTCTGCCTCCTTCCCCGGAGGCTCCTCGTCCCCCTCCTGAACCTCCTCCTCCTCCTCCTCACTTTGCTGTTCCTGCTCCTTCTCCACCTGTCTCACTTCCATTTCCCCTCACTCCACCTCCAGTGGCACCCCCTCCTTTTTGCTCCTCTCTATCCTCTCTGCCTGTTGTTCAAGCAGCCTGCGGACCGAGTTATGGTGTTCCTCATGGTGCTTCTTTCTTCTCCTCAGCTTCCTCTCTCCCTCTCCCTCCGCCCATCCGTTCTCGTTCTGCTTTTTCCTTCCTACCCCCCCGCAGAGAGAATGTGGACAGGGGGAACAGCAGTCGTACAGACAGGCCTCAGGTAGCAAATTAGGGGACGGAGAGAAAAGTAAAGAGAGGGAGAGGTATGATGCAAAGGAGAGAAATGAAAAGAGAGAGAATGGCAGGGAAAAGCCCGACAAGCAGGGCCGTAACAGACGGGGGGGGAACCATAAAGGGAAATGTTGTAACTGCAAGGCTTCTGCAGGCGGATGTCATCTGTCATCCAGATGTTCATGCGCTAGAGGGTCGGAATCTCTCCCAGCTAGACCGTGCGTCGATTGCGACTGTCTCGAAAAAGGGTGCTGCAATAACCCCCTAAATAGAAAGAATCTCATATCCGCCCCTCGACGAGAGCTGCATGAGGACAGACAACAAGAAAGAGAACGCCGCAGGAGGAGACATGAACATGATTTTCTGTCCTCGCCTTCCCCCTCTTCCTCTTCTTCTGTCTCTGATTCTTCCTTCTCTTCTTCTAGATCTTCTGATGACAGGGATGAGGAGGACCAAGCCCTCATACATGGAGGCTCACGCTCTTCTGCAAGAATTCGTGCAGTGAGGGGCGGAAAGGGAAAGAGAAGAGAATATGATTTTTGGAGGAGGGGTGCTTCCAACTTCGTATGGATAAGCGTAGATCAACTAAAGAAAGACGAGAAGCATCTAGTATATGCCTTCTGGGCCGGTCGCAGGGAAGCATGCAGTCTCAGAAAGTGTGAAGTTTCAGACCGACAAAAGCGTCATGCAGGTTCTCCTTCCAACCCTCCCCCCCCTCCGGTTACAGTGTCGTCATCCTCCTCCTCCTCCTCCTCTTCTTCTCCTTCTTCCTCATCCTCCTCCTCTTCTTCTTCTTCTTCTTCTTCTTTTTCTTCTTCTTCTTCTTCTTCTTCTTCTTTTTCTTCTTCTTCTTCTTTTTCTTCTTCTTTTTCTTCTTCTTCTTCTTCTTCTTCTTCTTTTTCTTCTTCTTCTTCTTTTTCTTCTTCTTTTTCTTCTTCTTCTTCTTCTTCTTCTTCTTTTTCTTCTTCTTCTTCTTTTTCTTGCCCCTCTGCAACCTCTTCAATCCCTCAATGGGTCTTTCAGCCGTCCCCCCCCTCCCTTCTCTTTTCTTCTGCATCCTCATCCTCCCACAATGTTTTCTCTCCTTCTTACGATGTGAGGTCTGGTCTCATGGCTTCAGAAAGAAGGAAACTCACAATAAAAATGGTAAATGTGGGGGAGCTGGGGTTACGCATACGAAGCAAGGCTCTCGAGCGGTGGTTGGCCGCTTGCCAGGCAGACATTGTGGTGTTGACGGAAACGAAGTGCCCTTCTATGCCCGTAAGAACATCCACTCACACAGGGCATAATTTTGATCACTTTGAGTGGTTGAGAAGGAAAATCAAAGCAGAAGGGTCGAGAAAGAAAGGCACAACCATCGGGGAAGCAAGGACAGGGGATGTATGCATCCTAGTCAGGAATTCTTTAGTTCAGGAACTGCAGCCAAGGTGGGAGCTGATGGGTCAAAATCTGGTCTGTCTGTCAGTGAATATGCCTTCTCCCTCAAAAGGGGGGGAGTCAGCCACGAGAGTCCTCCATGTCTTCGGTGTATACTTTCTACCTAGAGGGTCTGACCTGAGATAGAGAGACAGGGAGCAAAGAGACAGAGAGAGAGAGGGTGTGATCGATGCACTGTGCCAGGTACCCCTCGAGGATTTGCGTATCCTGGTTGGGGACATGAACGGCAAGTTGGGGACTCGGGTGCCGGAAGGGCTGACTTGGGAAAGAATGCTATGTCCCACTGATGAAAACAGAGAAGAGAACGAAGTTGATACTTGCAAGCCCTCTCGATTGTCAGCCTGCAGCCATAGTAGTCAACCTGACGAGCAAAGGAATTGGCTGATCCGTCTTTGTGAACGCTCTAACTTAATTCCTCTCTACGGCCTGTCCTTGAAATGTGAGAGGCTGGGTGTTGATGTCTCCTTTCCGGGCCCGTGCACCTTTTTTAAAGCAAGAGAAGAAACAATAGCGATTGATCACTTTTTTGTGGATCCCTTTCTTTTGACAGCCTGGTCCTCTGCCACTTCAAACCTGGAAGCTGACTTTGCCCCTCAACATGTTGTTCTTTCTCTTTCTTTTTTTCTTGATTTATCTCCTCCCCCTATGTTTTCTGATCCTCCGCATGCCCCCACGGGCGAAAAGAATTTCTCTTTT
>JAHBMJ010001524.1:0-29279 GCA_018398765.1 Chromera velia
ACCGCCCGTCCAGATGGACAAAATGCGTGTGCGTGTATGTATGAGTGTGTGTGTGTGTGTGTGTGTGTGTGTGTGTGTGACTGCTCACAGGTATAAGGACCTGCAAGGAAATGCCTCCTTTGAGGAAACGAGAAAAGATCACAGGCTATTCGAAAATAACCAGGAGGATTTCGTCACACGTCGTTGCCATCATATTGGCCATAGGTTGAACTCGCACCCCTTGTTGAGACAGACTATATGTTTCTTCTTCTCCCTTCTTTTCTTCATGGACAGACAGACAGACAGACAGAGAGCAAAAAACAAAGCGAGAAAGGAAGGAATAAAAGACGGAAGGAGGGAAGAAAGAAAGAAAAGAAAAGAAAGAAAGAAAGAAAGAAAAAGAAAGAAAGAAAGAAAGAAAGAAAGGAAGGAAGGAAGGAAGAAAGGAAGGAAGGAAGGAAGGAAGGAAGAAAGGAAGGAAGAAAGGAAGAAAGGAAGAAAGGAAGAAAGGAAGAAAGGAAGAAAGGAAGAAAGGAAGAAAGGAAGGAAGGAAGGAAGGAAGGAAGGAATAAAAAGACGGAAGGAAGGAAGCAAGGAAGGAAGGAAGGAAGGAAGCAAGGAAGGAAGAAAGGAAGCAAGGAAGGAAGAAAGGAAGGAAGGAAGGAAGGGAGGAAGGAAGGAAGGAAGGAAGGACGGATGTATTACACAAGGGACGGAAAGACGTTTGGAAAGGCGAGCAACGGCATAAAACCAAACAGGTTGATAGAGCGGAGACGCCCCCCCCTCTTGACGCTGCCCTTCGCGCGACTTACTCAAAGCACCGAAGCCATCCAACAAACTTTCTTCCATCTCTGAGAAGGACGATAAGCCGCTTGTCAAGTTCTTCTTCAAGACTACTCATCCAGTGGGGTATCTTGTGCACCCCTGCCCCCGCAAATTCCTCCAGCTGGTGGTCAACCATCGTGGTTCAGATTTCAATTAATGGGAATCTAAAACAAGGCAGCTCACGAGATATACAAGTGGCGGCACACTGAACAGCTTCCAGAGGCACAGAGCTACTCTTGAGGGACGATGCCCCTGATCTGCCTCTCGCTTGGAGAGAACGCGTAGAGCAAGATTGAAGATCAGTATGGGAAGTTGTCTCTGTGAGAGACTGCAGACAGTAGGCAAGAATTGCTTTTATTTTTCTTTCCTGTCCTTTGCTCTGCGTCTTCCACAAACGTGTGCGAAGAGCTTCTATCAAGAAGAAGCCAGCTGCAGCTAGATTTGAATCCATGGAATGTCAAAGAAACCAAGACTCAGTGCTGGGGGGTCAAACTCAGTGGGTCGAATGCCTCTGACGAATCTCCAAGACAATCCAAGAGACGGCATGCGTGCAAGCCGGAGACGGCCATGACAAATTCGGATTCGAATTCGGGTGCGTGCACATGTTTCTGACCTTTGACCATGCACGTACTTTCGATCAAGAGATTCAACCCTCCGACATCCTCCAACTATATCTCCGACTTGCTGATTCCATGCACTGCATGCAATTCTCTGACAGGTCACATTCTGATAAGCCGTGCTCCATTGAATTCTGCCGTCGCCTCTGACTCGTATGTGCGTTTCTTTCACTGCCTGACCAAACATGCAGCATGAGAATATTGTGAGACTAAGAAGCCAGGAGACTCAAGGATGACGGACGTCCGCTCGCAGATGATGCAGCTGCTGGCAGGGCTGGCGTCCGGTGACGGGCCCACCAGGACAGCTGCAGAGAACATTTTGGACTCTCAGGGCAAACAACCCGGGTTCCTTGCTGAGATGGCCCACATAGCGATCTACCCAGACCCGGATCCCGCACACGCAGGCTCCCGACTTCTTGCTGCGGTCCTATGCAAACGTCTGGTCAGTCTGAGTGGGTGTTCGTCAGCGACGGGTGACCCTTTTGTAAATGCGGGGTGGAAGTAGGAATTTTATTTGTTTTTATTTTCTGCAGGTGAAAGACGGCTGGACAACCCTCAGTGAGGCAGAGAAGATGCAAGTGAAAGGCCTTCTCCTCGAGTCCGGTATTTCGCACAGGGAAAAACCCATCCGTACCGCCCTCCATGTCGCAATCGCAAAAATTGCGGACGAGTGCAGTCTCCCTCAAGGGTGGCCCGAGCTGATTGCCCTCATTGGCGGTTTGATTCAGCAGAACAGACAGACAGACACGATGACATCGCCAGAACAGAGGGCCGAACAAAGGAGGACTATGGAATGCGGGCTGGAGTGTCTGGTGGTCATGCTGGAAGAGTGTGATCGACTGGCAGCATCGCTGGCTCCTCATATGGACGCACTCTTCTACCTTGCCTCAGGGGTGGGTGGGTGAGGGACGGGTGCATTTTCTGTTGGAGTGTTTGATACGCAACAGTGTCCCGTCTCCTAGTTTGATCAGGTCATAAATATTCGTCACAGCTGCTGTGCGTCATCTCATTTGTTTTTGGGCCTGTCCAGTGCCTCGGTTCTCCTTTTTCCACTTTGTAAGTGCGGTGCTTCTCTCCTGTGGATACAAAAAAGTCTCCTGAATTCTCTGAAGTTACTTGGACCGTATCTTCCAGTAGCGGCCATCTCTCGAAATGCTTCACAGGCCAGACAGCCGCAAAGATGGGCAGGCAGAGATGCGGCGTTTTCTTTATCGGTGCTCAAATCCCCCCTCCTTCCTTCGCTCGTCGACCTGATTCCTCATTCGAGGCTCCTTCTTTCTCTCTCGATAGATCCGCCACTCTCTCCGCACGGTTGCGTACATCCAATCCTGGCACAATCCTGGCACTGCATCTGCTTCTTGATTTTTGTTTTTCTTCCTCAAATCTTTCCTGCTTTTCTTTGAACATCTTTCCGGACGCTCATTCCTGCAGGACGGCAGCACCCCAGCCATCACAAGACGATGTGTGAACGTCTACAGGTCGACAATCACCATCTTGATCCTCAGCGAGGAAAAACAAATCCTCAAAGACACGGTGGGTGGGTGGGTGGGTCAGTTGTCAGGGCGTCAGCCGATCTGGCCAGCTGTCTCTGCTGTGTGTCTTTGCATGTATGTGGTTGTGCGCATGAGAGTGCTTTTGTCCGGGTGAGCACCCATCCGCGTGTTCGACTGTGTGCGCAGATCTTCCCTTCGCTCGAGAAATGGACTCAACTGATCGAGCACGTCATCACTTCTCTCCAATCGTCGTATGCGGATCTGGAGGCCTTCAGAACCTCATTTGCCGCGGTGAAACTCCTGAAGGCCCTAGTTGAGAACAGAGGAACAGACGTGAAGGTGAAGACACAGGCAGCAGGAGTACTACACGGGATCCTCTCTTTCCTCGAGAGATATGCACCGCAGTATGAAGCAATGGTGGTCAGTATAGAAAGTCATGACAAATCGGGGGGGACTGAATGATGATGAACTGAAGAGAGAATAGCCACACACACACGACAAAACATGCAGTGACGTGTGAAGCGATAGGGGACAGTCGGTCGGTCACCCTCTTCTGCCGCCCCCCCCCCCACCCCCCTCTGTGTGTGTGTGTGTGTGTGTGTGGGCGCGCGCGTGTGCGCGCGTGTGCGTGTAAGTGAGTTTGTGCGTGTAAGTGAGTGTGTGCGTGTAAGTGCGTGTGTGCGTGTAAGTGTGTGTGTGTAAATGTGTGTGTATGTGTGTGTGTGTGTGTGTATGTTTGTACCAATCATTCGATGATTCCGTTCCCCGCCTCTGTGGGGGTCCCTTCAGGTAAACGCAGAGGAGGGGGGAATCGAGGAGGACGAGGAAGGGGGGCCCCAGGCGTTCCTCATGCAGGCCATGGAGATGATGGCAACGATGGCCCTGAAGCCAGGCCACAGGAAGGCGATCAAGGGGAAGATACAGCCATCCCTTCTTCTCTTCGCACAGTACATGCAGCTGTCGAGTGCGCAGGTGGGTGCCGCTGTCGGCCTAGGTGTATTTTTGAGAGGAGGGTGAGACAAGCACTTTAATTCAATATTGTGCTCGTTGCGCCTCTGCAGTGGAGGGTCCAAGTCTGCAGACACGGGATGGCATCACGGGATTTGGTTGGAGAAATGCTGGGGGAGAAGTTGGAGGAAAGAAAGGGGGGTGCTGACATTTGTTTCTGGGTGTGGGGCGAATACGGAAAGGGACGAGCGAAGTTCCTCAAAGGAAGGGAGGTAAAACTCATGATTTGCATTTTGCAGTCCTCTCACGCGAGCCAAACGACTTCCAGGGCACTTCTACCAGAGTCTGGATGCAACTGTGCGAGTATGTGTGCGAATGCAATGCAGGTCTCTGCGTGGGCTGCGGACCCGAACGAGTTTCTTCTGAATGAGGACGATGAGAGACTAGACATCAACGTGCGGTATGTCTGTATGTATGTCTGTGTTTCTTCCATGATTTTCTGTCTTTCTGCGCCGATGTACATGTATGCATTCAAGTCGACTTTTCTCCCTCCATGTGTATCTCTCTTGGCAGCTGGTCTTGTGGCAGTTGCTCGGTCTCGACGTGCAGAAGCGTATTTCTTTCTGCTCACTGGTTTGTCATTTTGCGATTCACATTTGATAGACGTAGGTGGCCGACGCGGATGCTTCCTTGCCATCTAAATGACCTCCCCCCCTCCCTGAATTCACTCCTCCACACACACACTGCATGCAGGAAGACTGCGGAATCTTTGATCGACGCTTTCTTTGAAGAATTCGAAAACGAAACGCTCAACGGAGTCGTGGCTGCAGCCATGCGGATGGTCGCTTTGGCAGAAGAGAAGAACGGAAACGGAAACCCATTCTGGTGGAAGTACTACGAAGTCAGTCAGTCAGTTGTCAGTCGGCAGCTAGAGAAATCATGGTGCTGCACTTACTCTCCATCCACTTCTTCTCCGGTGATTCTAAACTGATGGCGTCAAGTGAATGTGGATGAAATGAATCCGAACGGCCATCTTTTTCTTTTTTCTTTTTCTTCTTGGAGGTCTGCTCGAGCACTCGTTTCGTCCTTCCTTCCCTCCTTCTTTCTGTACTTCTCTTTCATCTATCTCTGCCCTGGCACCTCGGCCTCTTTCTTTCTGCCCTTTTTTCCACTCCCATCCCTCTGCATTTTTGTCGGAAACCCCTTCCTCCTCTCCCAAAATGCATGCATGCACCCACGTGTGCCCGCAGGTTGCTTTGAAGATGATCAGCATCATCGGGGACTGTCTGGAGGCACCTGACGAGGTCCCCCCTCAGGTCCTCGAGGGAGTGGCGAAGATCATCGGGCAATTGGGCAACGCCGTCAGCGGGCCCCATGTGCCTCTCTTCCTCAGGTCTGCGTGCATGCATGCATGCATGTGCGCACTGGCGTGCGTTTTGTCAAGGGTGCGGCATCGGACAGTCACAGAACATGGAGGGAAGGAAGGGACAATATGTTTTTCCCCCTGTGTCGCCGTATCTCCATTCTTTCCCTCTTGCGTGAGTTGATTCATCCATTCACTTACCTGTTCGTTCAATTTGTTTGTGCAGGGCGCGAGCGTTTTTGACAGCGCAAAAGCTTCGGAATTTCATCGTGGCCAGGTTTGCGGGGGACGTGGATTCAATTCTCCTCGTTGCCGCGCAGGGGGTGGCTCCAGAAAATAATATGGTCTTGCGGGTCTGTGCAATGCGGGCTTTCTGCAGCTTTCTTGGACACGCGTCCATGGTCAGGCGGATAGGCAGGCAGCTACGCTCTTTTTGTCCAGCTTTTGTATGTTATTTCTCTTTCCCCCTCTTTTCCTGTTTCCTTCTTTTCTGACTACTCCCACGAGGCCCACACACGAAAATAAAGAAGCTGCATTCGGATAGGCTCCTTCTACCTTCTTTTCTCCCGTTCTGCTCCCTGCGTGGGCGTCTCTTTTGAAACGCCTGGTTGCGTGCTTCAAAAAATGGGGGGAGAGGTGCAAAGTTTCTGCTTTGCGGTTTTGATTTCTTTCGATCCTCTGGTGCTGTCTATCTCCATCCCTTTTTGCTGCACGCGAATTTCCTTCGCGTTCTTTCTTCATGCAGGCTGCCCGATCGGCGGCATTCCAGGAAAGCAGGGTGGCAACTTCAATAGCCGAAATTCTCTCACAGGCTACCGATGATGTCCTCCACTTGGCGATGGACGTGCGTTTTTGCGTTTTTTTGCTTGGTTGTTCATCTGTTGCTTTCCCACGGTGGTTCGTTTCTGCCTTTCTCTCTTTGCGTAACTTCACTGATTCACTGGTTCGTTCATCCATTTGTTCCTTCCTTCCTTCCTTTCCTCGCCCACCCCCGGTACGTCCTCTTTGTTTGAGAAGTTTCTCAAGTTCTTTGTTTTTCATTTCATGTACTTAACTTCCCTTTCTTGACTATTCTGCACGATGGAGACAGAAACAAAACCTGAGTTCCATCTGTGTGCTCGTCTCTTATTACACTCACTTCGCCTCAATTTTTTCGTGTTTTTCTCTTCTCTCATGCCAATTCTGTCCTCCAGGCTCTGTCAGCGCTCGTGAAGCACTGCCCAGCAGAGGTCGCAGCTGTGGAGGAGTCCTTCTCCCCTATCGTCCTTAACGTCTGGGCGGCTGCTTCGAACGACCCTCTCGTCCAGTTGGCATTTCAGTCCTTTGTTGCAAGCGCCTGTGCGTCCAGCGATGCACTTCGACGGTCGTTGGAGAACAGACTGATTCCCCGAATCCTGAGGGTGTTCCAACTTCACGCGGAATTGAGAGATCAAACAGTGGGGGGGGCAGGGACAGCGGCGGGAGGGGCAACAGGGACAGGAGGGGATGGGGGGCAAGGGGGAGATGATGATGGTTTTTCGTTGGGGGTGTGCGTTGATGTCCTTTCGACTTTGCTGAAGAGAGCAGACGTGCCCTTGAGTGACCCCTTTTGGGCCTCTTTTGAGCTTTTAATGAAGGTCGGTCTCCTTCAATACTGCTGCCTCTGTGTGTTTGCATGCGCCTTGTGGCTAAATTAAATTATCTGGGCAGCGAAGGAAGAAAGGGCAGTCTCAGTATGTCACCCCCCCCTTTCTCTCTCTCTCTCTCTCTCTCTCTCTCTCTCTCTGTCTGCGTGTGTGTGTGTGTGTGTGTGAAAATTTCCGTGTGCGCATTGACGCATGTTCAGGTAGGACGGACCAGAAAGAACGTGAAACGGTTGTATGGATGAATGAGGAGAGCTAAGGCAAACGGATTTCGTTGCAGTGAGAGAAGAAAGGGGGCTGCAGAATTTGAGTCGACTCAAAAAACTCAGCAGACTGCACCGGGAACTCCTGGTTTCCGGAAGGATGGCACCCCCCAAAAAAGTCTGTGGCGCTTACTTGTAGATACGTGACGCACGCCTCTTGTTCCCTCTCACTGCGCTTATTGATTTCATCAAAATATTAACTAACGTGCAGATCGCAATGAGTTTTGAGGAGTCTTCTTTCCTTCAGAGTGCCTGTGAAGTTTTCTTGTTGGTCATCCTCAGGGCGGCTGACCGGGTTCGGCAAGCAGGGCATCTGGCGGCGTTTCTCCAGTTTGCAGAAAGAATGCTAAGCCCTGGAATGGACGACCGCGCGTGTCTATTTGTTGGGCCTCTTCTGACAGTCTTCATTCGCAATTTTGCAGCGGAACTGGGATCTCAGCTAGTGAACGGAATTTTGCGGGCGTGTGCAGATCGACTGCTGAGATCTGAAATGCCGGCGTTGCAGCAGAATCTGTTGGTGGTTTTTGGGTGTTTCTTGAACCAGTCCTGCAGTGAGGTGGCTGCTCTCCTGGAGGCGATTCGGATAGACCACGCGGGGGAAACTCTGAATGGCCTCGAGGCAGTCATCGCAGTCTGGTGCATGAACACGGAATGCCTTGCATCGCAGTGAGTTGACTGATGTCGGGCGAGAGAGAACCTGAGGGAAGGGGGGAAACAACGAAGAAGAAGCACATGGCAGATCCCTGCTCTCCTTCTCTTTCTTTCTCTGCTACATGAATCCTCGACCCTTCTGCCTTGGCTCTGCCTTTCTTCTGCCTGTCTCTGCAGCATGTCTTTGTCGAGTTGATTCGTTCTGCATACTGTTTCTTGTGCTTCTGCTCGTGCTTATTCTGCTTCTGCTGCTGTGTGCAGGTATTCGCGCAACGTGACGTACTCTGCATTGACGAAGTTGTTGCAGACAGAGGAAGAGAGACTGGTGCGGGTGAGGGCAAAGAAACCCGTGCCTCTGCAGGTGTGTCTCTTGATCGTTCTCTCTTCTTTTTCTGGCTGTCTCTTTTTCTTCTGTCTGTGTTTGTGTGTGAGAGAGAAAGAGAGAGAGCGCGTGAGATCAACGAGTGTTTGCGGGACTGTGCGTGCGTGTGCGTTGCGGGCTCCGTACCTTTCCGTATTCTGTTCGTCTTTGATTCAGTTTTGCTCATTTCGTGAGGACAACAAAATAGAGGGGTACAGAATTCTTTCTGGCTGAAATTTTTTCTGTCTCTCATGCAGATTGTGGAAGTTCTAGCAAAAGCGCTTCGAGAAGAGAACAAGGGGTTGAGGTTGAAGGTTGAAAGGGAGGAGAGGAGAAGGAAACACAGGGATCAGCAACAGAGGGACAGAGGGTCGGCATCTCTGGATGCAGAAGAAGACGACTGGGTGGACGAAGACGATGAAACAGTCGGAATGAGTCAGTCAGTCAGTCAGTCTATCAGGCGGGCGGGGGAGCAGTGAGAGAATTGAAGGAAGACGCTCTGTGGTTGTGTCGGTAAGTAGAGGGGAAACTTCGTGTGAAGGTTGCGCATGGTTCGCTCTCCACCCACGAGAAAGGGGTTAGACAGATGGTGTTTTTATTCATTGGCTCAGAAACACAGATGGATGGATGGATGCATGCATGCATGGAGGGATGCATGGATGGAGGGATGGATGGATGAATGAATGGATGGATGGATGGAATGAAGGTAGCTTTTGGAGGCTGTACTGTCTTGTTTGACTGGAGTAGTCACTCAATGACCAAACACCAGACGAGAGAGAAATAATGGGCCTTGCTGGGGGCCGTTCCTTTGTGTAAAGGGTTTTGTGCGCAGACAGTTCGCGGGCAACACAAATTGTATTCAACACTTCTGGAGTCTTTCGTTGCTGTGTTTGCCCTCTCTCCCTCCATCTCTCTCTCTCTCTCTCTCTCTCTCTCTCTCTCTGTGTGTGTGTGTGTGTGTGTGTGTGTGTGTGTTCCCTCCCATTGCTTTCTCCCCCCCTTTCTCCCTTTTTGCTTTCTCTCTCAGGCGGCCTTGCGGGTCTGCACAACGAGGACGACCCCAACTGGCGCGCTCTGATGGAGAACTGGGACGATGACGACGACGACGATGACTGGGGAGGGAAAATGACGCCTGAGAATGACGCATTTCGGGCAATGGAGAAGGAGGATCCGCTGTTTAGCATGGATCTGCAGGTGAGCAAAGCATGTTTGTCTGTCTACCTGTTTCTTCGACTCCTCAGTTTATGAGGTAATGACAAGGTTGAGACAGAAAGGGGAAAAAAGGGAAACAAATGTCTGGAGGGACTGTCTGTCTATGTGGATGAAGTGAAATTAAAGGGATGAATCCTCGCTGCGAGTCTGTCAGCCTGTAGGAGAGAAAGGACACTCTTGTCTGTCTCTCTATCTGAGATTGAGGAAAGAGATAGAAACACATCCTGTGTCTGTCTGTCTGTCTGTCTGTCTGTTTGTTTGTTTGTTTGTTTGCTCATTTTGTTTTGTTTTGTTTTGTCTGTTTTCGAAAGATACCATATTGTGTGCCTGCCTGTCTGTCTGTCTGTCTGAGTCTGTCTGTCTGTCAGGGGTGGTACGGGATGATGGCAATGAGCTCTGTGTGGGATGGGTGGGTGGGTGGGTGGGTGAGTGCATGGATTCATGGGTTTGGTGGGTACATTTCTCCTTTGCTGCTGTGCTTGCAGGCCGAACTATTTCGGTTACTTCAAGAGCTTGCGGGAAACGGGAACAAGTGGTTGCAGGCGCTTTCGGGTGAGGAGCAAACGAAACTGAAGGGAGCACTGGAGGATGCGACGGCTCTGAGACAGCGGTTGGAGTCAAACGCCCAGGGGGGGGGCGCGGGGGGGTCAATGGGAATTCCGCGGTAGCACTGGGTGAGGCATGCAGGGATCAGAAACATTCTAAGAAGAGGTTCGATTCATCGGTTCAGCGAAATTACACTGGTAAAGTTAAGACGTGGGAATTCAATTAGGAAGAAGACGTGGGAATTCAATTAAGAAGAGACTGTAGAGGAATGAAGCTTCAGGATTTTGCGGGAGCCTAGGGAGGCGGGAGCCTAATAGCACCATGGATTCATCATTTGATACCATGACTCAGACTGGGAAATACCATGCGTCTAGCGTTGTGCTTGAATTGATGGGTCTAGAGAGCTTGAATGATAAAATTGAAATCTATGGTAACGATTTCACTTTAAACTGCTGTTTAAAAAGGTTGCCGCAGTATATTTATTTTAGCACTAAGATTCTATTGTTGAATATAATACTAGGCGTGGGGGGCATTGACTTAAAGTTTGTTCCTAGCGTCTGGCTTATGCGTCTTTCGTCTCTTCCTTCTGTCCTGGTTACTGCTCTCGCTGCTAGCTCTCTCTCTCATGCGACCTCATACTTGACGCTCCTCCATCCGAATGCCTTCTTCGGCATTTGCTAAGTACTTCCTATCCCTCAGTCATGACCAGCGCACTGCCTACTCCTCCTTCCTCCCAGCCCTCCCCCTGCACTCCTCTGGTCCCCCGAATGCACGCGCTTGCCGCTTTCAGGTGGGCAATCTGCAGTTTTTTGTTTTTTTCTGATGTTAAACTAAAAAATATGTTGTTTAGGTGTTGTTGATGTGTTACACGAATCAACAAGTGTTGTTTTAGTATTGTTATACTATTGTTTCTTTGTTATCATGATAAATAAATATTATATAACTCTCTAAACAACTGTTGCTTTTATGTTGTAAGGTGTTGCATATGGTTGTTATGTCTTGATGGAGGTCATCATCGAAAAGCAAAAAAAAAAAAAAAATTGCCCTGGAGACCGGTTTTTTTTTTTTTTTTTTTTTTTTGAAAATTACCCCTAGGTGCATACCAGGCAGGGAAAAAAGTAGGTTATAAGGTTAAGTTATAAATTATTAATTTGCCGTCTATAGTTATGATAACCGGTCATAACAGGCGCTTAACCGGATTAACCGGTAAGAGCTGATAAACACCAAATTAAAACTAGAAACAAATAATTTCAAACAAACAAAAATACTGAAAACATAACAGGACCGTTTTTAAACACAATTAAACAAATGTATATAGTATAAACATAAACTAGGCAAACGGTGTTTTTTTGCGTGTTTTTTTGAGTGTTTTTTAAATATTAGACCTGGAAGAAGGCCATACGATTATGGGGGATCATGAACGCCAGCGTGAAGGCAGGAAAAACAAGCACTCCGCCCAGGATCTCCCAGAAAGTCTCTTTCTCGACAATCAGATGCCATAGGACGTGAGAGAGCTTTAGGGGCATCCATTTGATCACCAGAGAGAGAACCAAAGTGTATGCTGTCAAAGAACAACCCACAGAAATCAAAACCTGCACGCAAGTAAGAATTGAGACAGAAAGGAAAGGCAGGGAAGGAAAGAAAGGGTCAGTCAGTCAGACCCGGCCGGCGCATATCCATGAGGACTCCCTGCATGGGTGGGCCCGTCGTCGCTTTTGTAACTCTGTCCGATCGGGCCTTCCTCCGCCAATCACAGGCCAACACGCTCATAAAAGAGAAAAGGAAGTCCCCTCAGATGTGGAAAAAACACACACATTCCACGAGGATGAAAAACCGAGCTTGTAAAAGATTGAAATGATCAGACACAACTGCAAGTACTTATGCATGCAAGCCTTTTGGTCACAGGGTCACACTTAAATCTCTCTCTCTCTCTCTCTCTCTCGCGCGCGCGCGCTCTCTCTCTCCCTCTGCTTCTGGGTTTTCGCCTGCCCACCTGCCTGGATGGATGCATGATTGTCACCGGCTTTTTGCGTTTGACCTAGCTGAACTTCGGACCATCATACACGAAGGACAGCTAGGTTTACTGTTCTGGTTGGTCCGGCCTGCTTCAAGACTGCGCACACATACACTGACTGATTTGATCAAGGCACTCATTCACTACCTGACCACAAAACAGAATCCCCCCCCAAGCCCCCTGGAGGAACCGCTTTCCTTCCTGCCTAAAGTTCAGACGCTGACCGAGCGAGCAATTGTGGGAGCGGATGACTACTCACGTATGACTTTCTGTCCATTCGGTAAACCGAGCTAATCTGAGTCTGATTAGAAGGCTGACCGCGTATCCGATGTTTGCGTATTCGTCGTCGGTCAGCTCCAGCAAAGAGGTGTAGAAGTGCCGAGTGACGCACGCTTCACTTCGAACAAACGTCACCGTTAGAATGACCAACAGAGGAGCCAGGGTGTCCATAATGACCCTGACTGTCATTCGTGCCATGGTCAAGACAATCTGCTCCGACGAATCGGGTTCAAAGGCTCCCTTGAAGATATCGTTGATGAAGGGAGCTGCTTCAGGAGCGAGGGTCAAGAGCAGCTTTTCTGAGCGTTTGGAAGTCTGAGAACGAGCAAACGAGATGCTCTTCTTTGAGGAAGGTATCAGTGCTCCCTCCAGTGCTTCTGCAAGCGCAGAGAGACGCTCCTTGGAGAGACGAGACGCCTGCGACAGATGAGACGCAATGGAACGACGAGAAACGACAGAAGCACGGAAGGCACCCGACGGAAGCCGGTCCGGCTGTTGTCCTCTTCTCTCACGTTCTGCACTTCTAGCCTCAGCTCTTCGACTTTGGGCCTCTTTCTCTCCTTCATCTTCAAACTGGACACCTGAAAAGTGAACTCTAATGTCTTCTAATGGATCTAGCGCTTCTAGATCTTCGCCTTCTTCGGGATCTTTCTCACCCTCCTCTTCTCTGCTCTCGGCCGTCTGAACTCTCTTCTCCCCAACATTCTCACCAGGCACAAAGTCTTCATCATCTGCGAAACGGACACTTGAAAAGTGTGCCTTGACGTCTTCTAACGGATACACCCTCTCCTCTGGTTCAAGCTCGCCCCTCTGAGTGTGCTGTTGAACTGATTCCTCTCCAATCCCATCTCTTTTACTCTTTCTTTGACCTTCCAATCGCCCCCCTTCCCCTTCCCCCTCCCCACTCTCTAGGTCCACCTGCCCAGGGAGAGTCCGGCTGTCTGAGGGGGGACCTGTACTGACACGGAGAGTCGAGCGGTTGGCGTTGCCCTCCCGTGGATCCTCTCCCTCCTCTTTTGGCGGGACGAGTGGGACCAGATTCCCTCTCTCACTTTGACTGAACATCGTCAGGCTTTGCCGTGAGGATGCGGCTTGTGAAGATCCTTTTGTCCTTCTTCTTTTTTGCAAAGCCTCGTTGAGCACTCTCATTTTTTCCGTTCCCTGTTTGGATAGTCTCCAGATCTGCACCCCTGCGTACGTGTAGTTCTGTATTCTCAGGAAAGTGACCAGAGAGAAGAACCACAGGACTATCCGGGGGCTGACCATAATAATGAAGATGTTGAAAATGAACAATACAAACGAAAGCACTGTCAAGGTCGCAATTTTTCTGAGTTGACCGACAAATTTTTGATACACTTGTCCCACCAACCAGCCAGCAACAGGAAAGAAAGTAAACACGATATATCCAGGCCACTCCAGTTGGAGACCCCTGGTCACGTACTGCAACATCGCTGCATATCCAAGCGCGAGAAGCCATACGAGACAGCCACCGGAAACAGCAATGACCGACAGGAGGAAAAAGCGAAACCCCTCTCTGTCCTTCCAAAATCTCTCTACAAAATTCGGCAGCAGCAGACCCATTGCGAAGACCTGCAACACAGCGAAATACCAACAGAACAACAGAGAGTGAAGCGACGAGCATTTATGGAGACAGACAGACAGACAGACAGACAGACAGACAAACAGACAGACAGACAGACAGACAGACAGCCCGACAGCCCGACAGACAGACAGACAGACAGACAGACAGACAGACAGCCCGACAGCCCGACAGACAGACAGACAGACAGACAGACAGCCCGACAGACAGCCCGAGAGACAGCCCGACAGACAGCCCGACAGACAGCCCGGCAGACAGACAGACAGACAGACAGACAGACAGACAGACAGACAGACAGACAGACAGACAGAAAGACGTACAAGTGCATAAACGAACAAACAGATGAGAAAAAGGACGGCCGAAAAGATGCCCCCGCAGAACACACCGAGAGGAATCCACGCGGCAAAATGTCAGACAGGAAAATCCACAGACCGATAGGCAAGTACGATGCAGATACGATAAGTCAGCTAGCATACGACCAGAGGCATGAAGAAACTTAGATCTAGCTTTAGACTCAGTCCAGAAAGGGGCAGATAAGCAGACAAGCAGAAAGAAAGGAAGGAAGACGGACACTGCCAGGTACAGATTTGCAGAGAGACGTGCCGTTGGGGTATTTCTGCGCACATCTTTTTCGAAACGGTACAAACACGTGCAAAAGCTGAAACAGACGACCACTGCGCGCGAAAGACTAAAGGACACAGGTACATGTATAATACTCAAACACAAAGAAGCAATTGCGGATCGAAGCCAAAGGGAGAGAGGGACAACGAGGGCGGGAGGGGACATGCAGGGACGAACTGAGGGGTATTAACAGCGATCTTGACACTATGACGCAGCAGCGAGACCAAACAGCTGTAGAGAGATTACACCAAACGTTAGAGACTATGCACCACAAAAGTCACCCAAGAGTCGGTAATCGCCAAAGGTCAGACACTTTACTGACCGCTGCTGGGTAGCTGATCGCTGCGATAGACACATGGGCCGGGATCGCAAAGAACGTTCCCTCTGCGGCGGCAAAGCTCCAGTAGAAGATGTTGGTAAGCACGAAAGTCACTGCCCAGTACGGAAGACTGCTCACGATGCTGAAAGGTTCAGAAAGTAAGAGTGGGAGGAGAAATGCTGCAGGCAAATAAAGCATGCAACAGATAGATACATAGACAATGTGTGTTATTCGGGGAGGGAAAAGCTACAAAGGCAGTACTTTTACTCTAATGACTGACCGCCATACCACCAGACGCTGAAGAAGCAGAAGATTGCGAAGTACACGTACAGCCATCCCAGGTGGTGTTGCCATGGAAGTAGAGGATCGTTCAAGGGGAGTGAAACCCAGACGAGCACTTCAATGAAAGGCAGCACCAAGAGGGCAAGCAGTCGAAGAAAAAAAGCAGGATTGAGAAAGTCTGCAGTCCGCTTGGCAGGAGGCTTTTCAAAAAGCCACGCCAAGAACACATGTCGCACAGGGTCAACTTTGGGCCTCTTCAAAACAGGCTCCCCCCCGTCGGGAGAAAAATTACAAATTCGAACGCTGTCCGGTATGACGTTCTTTCCACTCATTCTGGTACGATTCCAAATTCGACGCACGCATATGTATGACGAGTCTGTGCAGGTAACAAAGATGATTTCAATTTATGAATTAAGGGCTACAATGCAACGGATTGCAACGCGGTCATGTCGATGTCACGTCGTCTGAGCGACGACGCATGCAGATCGAACGCGCGCCGCCGCATGAATCGATGCATGCATGTATATGCCAAAGAAGGTGCGCGCCGCCGCATTGAATTATGAATCGCGCGCGGGGCGCGCCGGCCGGGCCCGCACCCACAAACACGCGGCGCAGGCCCGCGGCGCGCCGGCCTCGCGGGGCCTGCGTGCCTGCAGTGGACGAAAATCGGATAATCGGTTAATATTGTGCGCATGCATGCGATGGCACCATTTGCCGTCCACATTTGCCTGTTCCATGCATGCAAATTGCACGGGCGCCCTGTCAGAAAGTGGTTCGCAACCAAGTTTCTGCTTTCAATGCTTGCCTGTCAATCTTCGCTGATCACTCAATTGATTGGTCGAGAACGTTCTCTCACACAACTTCCAAGGCACACTTTGATCGAAACATTCGATCCTTAATTGTTCTGAATCTTTGCAGTCAATCAAATCAAAACTTCATCTATATACATAAGAGTTCCCAAACTCGTACGTGTTTGAAAATGGTCACTCCAAGCAGAAGCACGAAGCAGTGGATGACTGCCGGATTGGTTCTTTGCTGTGCGCTTGCTTTCGCAAGTACAGCCTTCCCTGCTTTCGCAAGTGAAGGTGCTTGCGCTTGCATTCTGTGAAGTAACCGTGATTGAGTGTTGCTTCCCAGGATAGGTGGTTCACTCAAATATTCCATGCTGTGTTCGGCTTGCAGTTCAGGGCCCCGTTGTGGGTATTGACCTTGGTACTACCTACTCCTGTGTGGGCATCTACAAGAACGGACGAGTGGAGATCATCCCGAACGATCAGGGCAACCGCATCACCCCCTCCTACGTTGCCTTCACAGACGACGAGAGACTTGTGGGCGAAGCTGCAAAGAACCAGGCGACGATCCAACCGACCCAGACGATCTTCGACGTCAAACGACTAATCGGAAGGAAGTTCGAGGACTCCACTGTCCAAAAGGACAAGAAGCTGCTGCCCTACGAACTGGTCAATCAGGACGGAAAGCCGTACGTGCAGTTGAAGGTCCAGGGCGAGATGAAAAAACTGTCTCCTGAGGAAGTCTCTGCGATGGTGCTTTCCAAGATGAAGGAGACGGCGGAGACATACCTGGGCAAAGAGGTTAAGCATGCTGTGGTGACTGTGCCAGGTGAGTAGACATGGGCATGTATCTTCCAATGAGTTTCTCCCTTCTGCCACTTCTTCTCAATGGCTCACAGGCCCTCCCGATCTTTTTGAGAGAATCTGCTCCCTCCCGATCCGTCTACCTTCTCTGATCCAACGCCCCCTCCTCCTCTCCCTCCCTGTCCGTGTTTCTGTATTTCTCCCTCGCAGTCTTGGCTGTTCCTGGACGCGCCTCTCTGACGATTCCATGTGATCCTCCCTTCTCTCTCTGCAGCCTACTTCAATGACGCACAAAGACAAGCAACCGCCGACGCGGCCACGATCGCGGGTTTGAAGGTCATCCGCATCATCAACGAGCCCACCGCCGCCGCAATTGCCTACGGCCTCGACGCCAAGGACGAGAGGAATGTTCTTGTGTATGATCTGGGAGGAGGTACGTGGATGGGGGGACTGCATGGCTTCCCTCTACTCAAGTTCTCTGTCGGACATGTCCTTGGCTTCCTTCTTCCCTGCCTTTGATTCGATTCGACATTATTTTCCGCCAATGTAACACCAGCAGCACCACAGACAAAACTTCTCTCTATTCCCTGTTCCCGTCTTCTTCTTTCTGTAATGTGCATGTACGTGCATTGAATCCATATGTGTGCTTTTGCATAAGTGAATGAATGTGTGCGAGTGAGTGCAGGCACGTTCGACGTGACGTTGCTGACGATCGACAACGGCATCTTTGAGGTTCTTGCAACAGCAGGAGACACCCACCTCGGAGGAGAAGACTTCGACCAGAAAGTCATGGAGCACTTCATCAAGATCGTCAAGAAGAAGACTGAGGGAAAGGTGGACATCTCAAAGGACAAAAAGGCAATGCAGAAACTTAGGAAGGAGGTGGAGAAGGCGAAGAGGGCCCTCTCATCATCACATCAGGTACGTCACTCAATCTTGCTTGCAGACAAGCAGGGAGTTAGAATGGCGGGCAAGACTGTGTATGAAAAGCCGAATGCTCAACATCTGCAACCACAGGACTGCAGCGGACCCATTTTTCCGGAACTTCTGTTCTCTGAACGTGCGTGATGTGTTTGTGCGTGCGTCAGATTCAATCTACTTCTCCACGCTTCTGTCGGCTCCGATCGCTTCAGGCTGTTCGAATCCCTCGTCGTCAAATGATCATACTGCCTTCCTTTTCCTGTTGATGAGCTTGTTTTTGCTATTTTTTCCTTCTGCAGACGCGCATCGAGATCGAGGGTTTGACAGAGGGGTACGACTTCTCTGAATCCCTCACCCGTGCAAAATTCGAGGAGCTGAACGCGGAGCTCTTCCAGAAGACTCTGAACCCTGTCAAGAGAGTTCTGGAGGATGCCGGAATCTCGAAGAGTCAAGTCGATGACATCGTCCTGGTCAGTCAGTCAGTCAGTCAGACAGTCAGTCAGTCAGACAGTCAGTCAGTCAGTCAGTCAGACAGACAGTCAGTCAGTCAGTCAGACAGTCAGCCAGACAGACAGTCAGTCAGTCAGTCAGACAGTCAGTCAGTCAGTCAGTCAGACAGTCAGTCAGTCAGTCAGTCAGACAGACAGTCAGTCAGTCAGTCAGTCAGACAGTCAGTCAGTCAGTCAGTCAGTCAGTCAGTCAGTCAGTCCTGGTCAGTTGGTGAATGAATGAGTGAGTGAACAAATGACTTCGTCTGTCAATAAGCGAGCGAGTTGGTTCCCCCCCCTCATCCCCTCGGTTACAATTCTCTTCCCCCCCCTCATCTCTCTTCGAAACGCGCATACAGCGAAACAAAAGGGTCTGTGTGAAGAACAGAGAGGGTTCCTTCCTTCCGTCTGCGTTGTCTGAGTTCTTTGCATCTCCATTTAGAGTTTTGTCGATGCATCCTTCCTCAATCTCTCTTTTCTCCATGTATCCGTACTCATCTGTGTCGTTGGTTGTTTATGCAGGTGGGGGGATCCACCCGCATTCCGAAGGTGCAGTCGATGATCAAAGATTTCTTCAACGGCAAGGAACCCTCTCGGGGCGTGAACCCAGACGAGGCCGTCGCGTATGGAGCCGCCGTACAGGCAGGGATCCTTGTAGGCGAACCTGGTTTGAAGAACGCAGTCGTTTTTGATGTCGTCTCTCTGTCGTTGGGGATCGAGACCGTTGGGGGCGTGATGACGAAAATCATTGAGAAGAACACACCGAAACCCACAAAGAAGAGCCAAACGTTCTCGACCTATCAGGACAATCAGCCCGCAGTTATGATTCAGGTGCGTCTTTGCTTCTTTCCCGATTCCTTTCTACTTCTTTGTTTTTTAGCTGTCCTTTCAGTTTCTGTCGTGACATCTGTGTTTGGGGGGGAGACGCCTTGCAGCAGAGTTTCATCCCGTCCCTCCTATCTAGACCCCCAACGCAGTCCCCTGTTTCTTTTGCTTTCTCTTACTGTGGTGTATGACAGAAATCCCGTTTCCTTTCTCATGGTACATATGCTGTTACAATTCTATTACTTACTGATGCATCAGCCAATAACATTTCTTCGCCAATTTTCATGCCATCTGCATCATATCTTTGTCCGTAAACATCATTGTAAGTGTTATTACCAGGATTATCAGCAAAATAAGCTATGAAGAACCCACCATCTGGTAATGAAATTACCTCTGGCAATACCATATTTCTAGTTGTATTAACGGTTGAGTTTACTTGAAACTCCTCTTTTACAACATTGCCTCACCTCCCATCAATCCACTAGGTGACTCTTTCTTTCTTTCTTTCTTTCTCTCTCTCTCTCTCTCTCTCTCTCTCTCTGTGTGTGTGTGTGTGTGTGTGTGTGTGCGTGCGTGCGTGCGTGAATTGCGAACAAGAGCATAAATGCCTCGCTATTCATGAAGCGTGTGGTGTCCCTAATTCGATCCTTCCTTCCTTCCTTCCTTCCTTCCTTCCTTCATTCATTCATTCATTCATTCATTCATTCATTCAGGTGTTTGAGGGAGAGCGTGCCCTGACGAAGCACAACCACCAATTGGGCAAGTTTGAGCTCACAGGAATTCCCCCTGCCCCGAGAGGAGTGCCTCAGATCGAGGTCACCTTCCACGTCGATGCGAGCGGCATCCTTCACGTCAGCGCAGAGGACAAAGCCACGAGCAAGTCCAACAAGATCACCATTGAGCGCGACCAGACCAATCTGTCCCCTGAGGACATCGAGCGAATGTTGCGGGAGGCAGAGGAATTTGAGGCAGAGGACAAACTCGTCAAAGAAAGGTCAGACAGACGGCTAGACTCAGGCAGGGAGGCAGTCGAAGATGCAGCTGGCATGAGATCATTGGATTTGCTCTTTGTGTTCGCGTATTCATTGGAAGTCTGAAAAGATTCAGAGAAACGGTTTGATGGGATTTTCCGACCCACAAAAAAAACGAAGAAAAACATCGAGGCTGCATTGATCAATTTGACTGTACAGGCAGGTGTTGTCTAAAGAGTGAGGCGGAAAATATTTTCCCTTCACCATCTTTTTTGTCTTTTTGGCACTGCAGTGATGTGAGTGACTTGAACTAAATTGCTCTCGATCGATCGACTTGTTCCTTCCTCGCATGAATGAAAGCGTGCCTCTTCGCCTGAGGTCTACTCTGTGATTAACGAATCGTGATGTGCCTGCGCTTGCTTGTAGCTCAGTTCGTTTCTGAACGCATGTGTGCATACGTTCATTCATTTGATTTTACGTCTGCAGAATTGATGCTCGCAACTCTCTGGACTCGTACCTGTACTCGATGAAGAGCTCAGTCGAGGACGGAGACAAATTGAGAGACAAGCTGGACGAAGATCAAAAAGAAAAGATCCTTCAAGCGGTCAGTCTAAGATTGTGCTTACATCTATTTCGAAACCTCAAGTTTGCGTATCCAACTTCCACTCTCCGTCCGCTCTCTCTCTCTCTCTCTCCTCGCTGAGTAGTACCCTAGTGGACAAACAATTGAGGAAACCTCCCTGTGTCTCTGCATTCCTACCTTCTGAGTGCAGGTGAAGGAAGCTGAGGAGTGGCTGTCTGAGAATCCAGAGGCAGAGGCAGATGAGATCAAGGAGCAGCACAAGGAGGTGGAGAGCGTGTGCAACCCCATCATTTCGGCTGTCTATGCAAACGGAGGGCCGTCAGATTTCCACCAGGACGACTACGACGGTGACCACGACGAACTCTGAGCAGAGGAGAAAGAAAGAAAAGGGGGCAGAGAGAATTCAGTGCATGAGTGCATGGATAGATGGATGGATGGACGGATGGATGGATGGATGGATGACCTGATTCAGCTGCAAGCAGCAGCAAAGCACACCCAAGGGACTGTTTGATTGATTCCGTCTGGAAGCAATGCTAAGAGAAGAGGCGGCGAAGAAATAGAAAAGAAAAAAAGGGAAAGTAAAGCGTTCGCATCCAAAAAATGGATCCGATGCATGATTAATCAAGGTTGGCTTCCTGTCAGCAGACCCTGTTAGAATCTGATCGAGTGCAGATCGACTCGAACGAGGGAGGGATTTAACTAACTCCACGTTGTTCTTTTAACTATGCACTGAATGTTGCTTTCTTGATGTCTCCCTGCGTGCCTGTGTGTTGCCGCTGTGCCTCGATCTTCGTTTGTGTGGCTGTATGTGAGATTGAAGTCTATCTAGCTCTCCGTAGGGACACAATGTATGGATGTGCTGTGTGCGTGTAGTGAGAGAGAAGAAAGTGGAATTCATTCGGAAAATTCAGGAGCAGAAAAACAATGTGTGCGTGACCATGCATGTGGTATTTGAAGACAATCCTCGTGTCTGTCCTTTCATGACTTTGGGGGTGAATGTCTTTGTTTCTTGTCATGTCTGGTCTCGTCTGTCTTGTTCGACGAGATCTCAGCTAGATTTCGTCTGTTTTGCCTGCATGCCTACATGCTGCTCTCCGCGAGAGTGGCGGCAACGTCTTCCTATGCGGATTGCTCCGTTGACTTTTGTACATGTTTTTTGTGCGTTCTTTCCCAATGCGTTGCAGTGCGGCATATGTACATTCTGTTCAATCGTTGCTTGTGCGGGAGCATGTCAATTAATAAAGCGAAGACTGCCGTGCGCATTTGCTCATGCGCATATTCTGACCATCGTTTGTGAAATTCGTTTAAGCTGGCAGACTCAGTTTGCCGTGCGGTTCTCTGTATGGAGCTTCGATGTCGTGTGGATGACAACTTTTATAAAATTTGTGCAGTCAAGTTTCCTTCAGTCTGCTTGATTTTCTGTGGCGTTTTTTGAGGCTCTCACAATTCATTTGCGCAGGACTGTCACTGAAATGCAAGACATTGGCGTGAATATGCAACAAATTCTGGAAGAAATTTGGAGAGTTGAATAATTTAAATTCAATTTTTACCTTATAACCGTATATAGTATACGTAAACTTTAAAGGTAATGAAAACTCAAAGTTATGAATCTGAATCTTGAAAAGCCAAGTGAAAAACAACCTTTTAAAGATTTACATACTTTCAAAGTTAGCTTTCAGACTTTATATATCACTTTCAGCTGGGCCCTCAAGCCAGGCTCTCAAGCTGAAAGTTATATGTCTAACTATATCTAAAGCTACATACGCTCTGATTTTTGTATTCGTACTATTCCAGAAGCATGCTGCTCCTGTCATTTTCTTGTTAATACTAGTATTGATGCGCATTTCTTTTGCCTCTTTCCATTTTATAGAATTAATTCATTCGGCATGCGCCCCTTACAAAATAGAAAGAGGCAAAAGAAATGCGCATCGACAACTTACGACGATAACTTTAAAGTAAACTTAGTAAAAGACAGGAGGAGCATGCTTTTACCTTTTGGAACGTTGCGGTATTAATGATTTATATAGACTAGCATGCCGAATCAGACGGCGGATAATGCTAGAAAAAACGTTAGAGTGACTAGTAAAGTCTGTATTGCTCCGTCTATAGCCAGCATGTTTAAAACTCTAGTTAAGACTATTTAAGATTAATACAAAAGTGCCGCTTAGTCTTGCATTGACTTGCAAGCCTTCATGATCAAATGTGAATCCATGGAAAGCAGCCAACGAAGCCTCCCTGTGTTAAAAAAGAAATTACAAAGCAGGGGAGGGTCTCCAAAAAGGGAAGCCTAGTGCTGGGGTACCGTGTAAAGCAAATTTTGGCAAAGTACAGGCAAGGACGGGGCTGGCGCTATGTAGCGCTATGAAGTAGCTTGGTAAGCTTAGCATGGGTGGCAGACTACGTCTCATGAATCAGCATCATTCATGCGCAAGCATGCTGTTCCGGAAGTAGAAGAGTTTGAAAAGAAGCATCCTGGTTTAAATTAAGTATAAATCAAAGTGAACTGCTGTTGTAAAGAACCGAACTGCCTCGTGCGTTGCCACCAAACGCTAGACGCCTATTTATAGGCTGATGGCGATGGCGTATGATGATGATGATGATGATGATCAAATGCGCCATGGTTAGCCCCATAAGGCCTAGATTGAGTGAACAAATTCCTACTAATTTCTGCATGATATTTGGCCAGAACCTAAATGGTGGCTCACCGGTTTTGACCTAAACATGATCATTCCCAGGATCATTCAATACTAGATTCAATAAAATATCTAATAAAATATTTTTACGATATATATACAGTAGCCTATATATGGTAGCCTAGTATATATGAATCGTTTACTATTGAAAACAATAGAAAACAAAACATATAATATCATATATTAATTCAAGTTTAGCTTTTTGACTACGTTTTTAATGTTTTTAATATACTAATAAAGACTGGAAAAACATAGAGTAAAGCTATCAATCTGTTACTGTTAGACTACCGAGACTAGACTGCCAGCCTATGTCTGCCCTCGATTCCCCAATAGGACAAGCAGTCGATTAAATGAAAAAGCATGCTGACGTGGTGATGTGCAATAGCTAGGATGTGCACGCGGATTGATCTGCTTCAAATGAGGATCCAGTCCACACCCCTGCCTCCCCTGTCAGCTGTACTACCATTCTGATGTCAAATGGAGAATTTGAACATCCAGACACTGGCACTAGTACTGGCAGGACAAGCCAAGAGTCTGAGCCACTGTCTGGCCCACGACCCTTTTCCTGCACGCCTTGCCACCCTTTTTAGGCACCCAACTGTTACACCACTTCACCGAAACGAGACAGCCTGGACACAGCCGACGACACCACTGGATGAAAATTCTCTGAACAACTCAAACTAAAAAGCGAGACCCAAAACGTAAAACGACGTGAAAGGACAGGAACACGACACAGCAAGCCTTAGGACGGAGAGGAAGAAGGAAGAAAGCCAGTCAGAAAGAAGGAAAGAGAGAGACAGAGACAGAGAGAGAGAGAGTGAAAGAAAGAAAGAAAGAAAGAAAGAAAGAAAAGAAAGAAAGAAAGAAAGAAAGAAAGAAAAGAAAGAAAGAAAGAAAGAAAGAAAAGAAACAAAGAAAGGAAAGAAGCAAGGAAAGAAGCAAGGAAAGAAGGAACAACGAAAGAAAGAAGTCAAACAGTAGAACGAAATCGGAAGCGGACGAGGACATGAAGGCGAAATATTTTCACGCCCGCGATGCACATTGATCCTCCTCTCGTATCGAAGAAAAGCTAAAAGCGGCTAAACGAACCTTCCATTTTTCTTCTTCATGGCTTCACCCCTTCCGTACAGCATGTTTCCGCTCAACACTCTTCCATCCGTTCCATGCATGCTTGCACACTGGTCGCCATTCAATACACACGAGCGAGTGCTCTCAATGCCGTACGTAGAAACAAGCCTGGCCCAAAGTGCTGATAGTTCATCAGAAAGGCGGAAAGGGTCGCAAAACGCCTGAAATACAGTTTGACGAATCGGGCATAAAATGGCAAAACTGGAGAGAACTTCCACGAGAAAAGAGAAACACACACACACACACACACACACACACAGATCCTCTCCCCTTTATTTTGAATCTCTGCTGGACGTTTTTCTTTTTCAAGTTTCGTTTCATTCAACAATGAGGGAGAAAAAAGGGATCAGAGCACAGGCTGAGCCGAAGGAGGAATCATGCACACACCAAAGCCCCAAGGTATGTCCTGTCCCTCCTCCACCATACCCGACAGTCCCCCCCCCTCCTCTTCTCTTCTCTTTTCCCTTCTCTTCTCTTCTCATCTCAGACACATGCATGCATGTCAGTTGCATGACGTCCGGTTTTTTCTTCCCTCCATCTGGCCACAATGACCTCATCAAAGTCTCCTCCGACCAACTTAAGGGCACGCGCCCCTACCCCGACAGAGTTTGGGACTGGGACTGCTGGGCGTTGTTCATCCCATCCATGATCCCCTCCAAGTTCTCGACCATGGCATCGGGGTCGTACTGCAATCACATGCAGACAGAGACACACATTCCAGCCAGAGAGATGGAGGGGACGGACGGAGAAAAGAAGTGAAGGATGCGCACCATAAAACGGGTGAAAAGGGGAGAAAGAAGACATGGGGGGGAGAAGGACGAAAGAAGGACATTGTAGAGTGTGAAAAGGGATCAAGATCCGCAACAATATTCATGCACTATCACGAATAAGACGCACACATGGCTCCTGATTTGAAGCCCTTCTGAGAGACCATTGGCAAACCGGAAAGCAAAGCGGAAGGGAGCTTCAAGGCAGCTCATCGAAGGGTGGCAGCCATTTAAGACAGACCAACCTGAGGAGAAGAGGTGCCACTGCCAGCTTCAGATGTAGAAGCAGCTGAAGAAGAACCGCTGCTGGCAGGAGATGTAGAAGCAGCTGAAGAAGAACCGCTACCAGCGGGAGAGGACGAAGCTTGGGCCGAGGAAGTAGAGGAGACAGAGGAAGAAGAGGTTGGTGAGGTACTCCCAGCACGTCCCGAAGACAAAGACAACTGAAGTCTCCGACCGACGCGACCGGCAACCGCTTGTTGGGCTTCCCGGGCGTTCTGCAGGAGGGGGGAGGCGCGGGCAGTGATTTGCTGAAGCTTGTTAATTGCCGCCTGCAGAGCTGCCGTCTCCGTCTCCAGTCGGGCAATTATCTCTTCATTGGAAGTGTCGGCCTTCAGCTCCTCCTCGGTGGCCTTGAGAGCCTCAGTGTGTTGCTGTACCGCGTCGAGAGCAGCTTTGTACTCTGCGACGAGACTAGCCACAGGACTATCCACAGAATCGGGAGGAGACGGGCTCGTGGTTGCAAGTGGCACTAGAAGAGCCGTCAGGAACGCAGCGAGCTTCATTATGTATTGGATTTCGCTAAAGGCAATCAGGGAAAGCTGTTCCACTCTGTCCTAGCTGGCTGGCTGTCGATAGACTGGAGCACGATTTGCGAAAGTATCCGAGTGTTACCTGTATCGATGCATTCAGACTGCGACACACTTTCATGATTGAAAGTACGTGCATGGGTGTGGGAGGAGAGAGGTGCCAAGGAACAGTACATCTCGATATTGAGTCCTTCACCCATTAGCTTTCTAGTCTTTCGTCCATGCACACTGCAACCCTGCAACCAGCGCGTTGAGTCGTCCAGCGTCAGATTCTCCCCGACATCCAGAAGATTTTCGCGAAGGATCAGGATGGATCACAATGATGGACAATTGTCGCTTTCCGAGGCCTTTCTCAAGCTCCGCAAGCAAGGCCACGCGGGCTTTCCGGGGCCGCGTCGGAGTCACTTCGGAGACATTCGGAGACGCCTTCTGCATGAGGGCTGGGGGAAGAAAATACACCAAAAGGGGGGAAAAAGACGGCGCGCGAAGCGCGCCGAAAAGATGATATCGGCGCGCGAAGCACGCCAAAAAACTAGTCAGATTTTTGATTTGCTTTTCGAACTGACTTCGAATTCTAGTCTGATTTTCGAACTGACTTCGAATTCTAGTCTGATTTTCGAGCCAACTCTGAATTTTAGTCTGGTTTCCGAACATGTTCTAAAAGCTGATTTTCTAATATATTTAGTAAAAAAAAAAAAAATTTCGCCTGCGGCGCTAAAAAACTTGTCCGCTTTTCGAACCAACTTAAAATTTTAGTCTGATTTTTGAACTAACTTCGAATTCTAGTCTGATTTTCGAACTGACTTCGAATTCTAATCTGATTTTCGAGTCAACTCTGAATTTTAGTCTGGTTCCCGAACATGTTCTAAAAGCTGATTTTCTAATATATTTAGTTAAAAAAAAAAAATTTTCGCCTGCGGCGCTAAAAAAACTAGTCTGATTTTTGAACTAACTTAAAATTTTAGTCTGATTTTTGAACTAACTTAAAATTCTAGTCTGATTTCCGAACTGACTTCGAATTCTAGTCTGATTTTCGAGCCAACTCTGAATTTTAGTCTGGTTCCCGAACATGTTCTAAAAGCTGATTTTCTAATAATTTTAGTAGGTAAAAAAAAAAAAATTCGTCTGCGGTGCCACAAAATTAGTCTGATTTTCGAACTAACTTAGAATTTTAGTCTGATTTTCGAAATACTTCTAAAAGCTGATTTTCTAATACTTATGGGTCTTAGGTTTTTTATCAAATATCTGCATGATTACAATACGATATGCAACATCCAAACTCATTGTGATAATGACAACTGAATAAAGGGGGAAAACAAACAGCAAGGGGGGGGACAGCCGGGAAAAGCAGTGAACAGAACGAGAAAGACGGGGGAAAAACACACGAAACACTGGAATAAGAAGGTGAAACATTAAGCATTCAGCCCCTGTCTTTCTTCTTCTTCTTCTCCTGCCTTGCCTTCTGCAAATTGTGTGCCTTCAAAATGTCTTTCTCCCATTGACTAAACTCTTTGGCAGGCTTTCCACCTTGGGGAGATGGACACCAAATGAAAAATGCCTCCCCTTCTTCGAGTTGTTTGACTTCATGGAAGAATCGGTCTCCCTGATCAAAGATTGTCTGACATTCGTTGCATGCCTGCCCTTGCTTTGCCAAACGGGCAACCTCTTTTGCATGCTTTCTTTTTGGGATTTCAACGGTCTCGAATTCGGTCAGATCAGGAAAAGTGAGGGGGCAATACAAGTAGTATGTCTGTCTTTTCGGGTGAGTAGAAGATTCAACCGGAAGCCCACAGAGGTCACAGCAGCTCCTGACTGACAAGTTGAGGATGTGAATCAGTTTCGAATAGTTTGCTTTGCCCAGGTGGTGAGACTGTGCAAGTTGCACTCGCTGCTGTGCAAGCACCACATACTGGTTGGGCGGTGGCACGAGGTCACCCCCTCCCCCCCCCCTTCTCCACGTCGATCACCTCCTGCGTAGCCCCCCCTCCCGAGTTCATCTCCGCAATCTCTCTGGCATCAGGAACAACTCCGGCCGCTGCTCCAACATCAACCATGCCGTCTGGCACGGAGTACGAAGAGTCGTGGTTGTGCCACACTCTATCGCTCATCGAACAGCTGGAAGCGAGAGCGTCTGCCCCCGCTCGTTTTTTCTTCTGGTCGTCGATGAACTGCTTCACGAACGACCGGTTTGTGTACGAGATGTGGCAGGCAGGGATGTTGATGTTAAGGGCTGCAATGCAAGAAGGGGGGAAAAGCTTGCACAAGAAGGGGGGGGAGCAGGGGGGAGAAAGGGGATGGGGGGGGTAGGGGTAGAAAAGAGGGAAAACAAGTAAACAAGAAGGGGGAAAACAAGTAAACAAGAAGGGGGAAAACAGGTAAACAAGAAGGAGAAAAACTGGCAATCATTGGCAAATTGGCAATCTAGCTGGCAAGTCAAAGAAGAATTAAAGGGAAACGCTGACCCGTAATATCGGCGGCATCGCCATCTTGCAGTTTTCGCAAGGAATCCAGCTCCGACGCGATCTTTGCGTAGTCGTCGCCATGGTTCTGGTGAAGCTGCCAGACCAGATCCCTCATGGAAGAGCTCCATCTGGACGGAGGCTTCGGATGGTACGAGATGAACGCGCCCCCTGGACTTGTTTGCAGATTTGTGAGGTCTACCTCGGTCAGAGAAACAGGTCTCTCTGAAGACATGATTTCTGCAACAGAGCAGCTGAGGTCCGCTGCTGCCAAGCTCTGCATACATCCGATGCAGTGCAAAAACAAAGGGAAAAGAATCAGCGTGAAGCCAACGGGGGGGAAAGCGGGAAAAACGAGCGGAAACCTTAAGCCGACGGGGGGGGAAGGGGGAAAAACGAGCGGAAAGCCGACGGGGGAGAAAGGGGGAAAACTGAGCTGTCTAACCGATTCATCCTGAAGGAATTCCGAGAGCTCCGTCTCTGAGAAATGCGGCGGAAGAGGGGGTTCATCGAAGTCCTCCTCGTTATCATCATCTCTCAGGTCACCTGCGTCCGTGGCGATCTGATCTCCACCTGATTCCGTCATTGGGTTGCGGGCCTGGGCGTATTCCATTCCCCACAGCTCTCCTAAGAGTCGACACATTGACTCTTTCCTTCGCAGATGTTCAAGACTCAAGTCCAAACGCTGACCCGTAATCTCGTAGTGCAGGTTGTCAGCCGCAACCTGTGATAGAATTAAAAAGAAAAGAAATGAGACCATCACGACTGTAGGGGGAAAAGAGGGGAAAACAGAAGAAACGAGACCATCAATGTCCATCATGAGACCATCACGGCTGAAGGGGGGGAAAAGAGAAGAAACGAGACCATCAATGTCCATCATGAGACCATCACGGCTGAAGGGGGGGAAAAGAGAAGAAACGAGACCATCAATGTCCATCATGAGACCATCACGGCTGAAGGGGGGGAAAAGAGAAGAAACGAGACCATCAATGTCCATCATGAGACCATCACGGCTGAAGGGGGGGAAAAGAGAAGAAACGAGACC
>JAHBMJ010001525.1:2500-16572 GCA_018398765.1 Chromera velia
AGGAGGCAGAAGAAGCACGTCGTTAAAACTATAGCAGGTCCCGCAAAGCAGGAACAGGAGCGACCTTTTCAAAAACCCCTGCATGACTCCCAAGGCCGATCTATAAAGAATTCACAGCGAGCAAAGAGATCGAGGCGCTTTGCGCCAAACTCCAAGAGACCAAGGCACGTCTGCCTGGCTATGAAAGAACAAAGTCACTCTGCGGAGACGGCACGTACTGTGACTGTTTCAATTTGCTTGCTCAGGCTCCACCTCTCTGCACGCTGCCACAAACTCGACGGGCGGCTCAAAAGTTTGAGAGAGGAGTCCTGAGGAGTCTCTTTTGGAAATCAACGTTCGGACTCTGTTTGAATCATCGAATCTGCATATGGGGATGGATCGCGATCAACTCTGTGGTGGCGGTGCACGCGGTGCGCGCGGCCCAACGACACGCGCGCGGGCGCTGCATGCATGGCCGCGTGTCGATCGCTGCCGCCGATGAGTCTGTCCAATTAAAGGGCTTTTGCTGCATGATGGCATGCATTTGTGCCAATGTGCCATGATCGATGGCTTCTATATGTAGATGTTTACTTGCCTGTGTCTTTTCTGGATTCACAAATGCAGCTTGAAGGGATGAGATTACGCAGTGGCCCCTCATTTTGTGTTCTGGCTGCCGTAGGGGCGATTGCACAGCAAATAGGGAGTCGAGGGGACGGCTCCAGTCCCCCCACAGTTGACTCTTCGTTTCCTGTGCGCAGCCTCTCGCGCCTGTCCCCCTCTTGGGCCGACTCTGTACGGGAGGCAGCGAGGAACCTTTGCACAGGAAAGCCGGCTGCGTGTGAAGCCCCAGGACCGGACTCTCTGCTTCCATCTGAGAATTTCTTCTGGACTTTCGGGAAGAAGAATCCGGTTCTTGACGTTGCACTCAATCCGGCAGTGATCAAGGCGGTCAAAGGGAGTATTGGTGGCGACATTGTCTTGTACAGTGCATCTATAGTGGAGGCAGAACCGGGGGAAATACTTCATTTTCACGGTGACGAAAACACTAGTCATCACTGTTCGGAAAAGGGAGTGTCAGTCTGGGTAACTCTGAGATCTGGAAGCGTTAGTGGGAACAATTCTCTGTTGGCGCTTTCTCACAGGGGCCGTCTGAAAATTCCAGCAGAAGACCATCTGGAGCAATGGTGCTCGGAGGACTCTGAAGAGGGTGAGTGAGCTTGTGCGACACCTTTGTTGCTGTGTTGATTTTTGACTGACCTTTATCTCTCCTCTTTCGCTCAGGTGCCCCAAACCCCTACTGTGCACTTACACGAAAAGATACGGGGGAACGAACAACGTGCAAGGACGTCCGCAGAGCCAGGTCGAGCTGTGAGAAGATGGTGGGAGTCGTGAAGGATGAGGAGGCGCACTCGGTCCTTTCTGCCGTGAGGAAGCAGAGCCCAGAAGCACGCATTGTTCAGGAGTCTCTGGGCACCGGCCAATTCATACTTTTGGAAGGCACACCTTTGCATGCTGCGGTCTGGGGGGCTTCCTCTCTTGATACAAAAGCAAGTACAGGTCCAAACAGAGGCCACGGCATGTCCTCCTATGTTGGTCTCAAACTCAGGTACAGCTCTCCCGCGTGTCCGGTCCTCCTGACAACCGCACCCCTTCTGATGCCCCCAGTGCCTGTACAGACCCGTGAAAGACAGAAGAACTTTGAGTCCTTTTCACCCGAAGAGAAGCAGTTCCTCTCTCACCAACCGCAAACAGTCTCCTTCGGTTTACGAATTTCAGATGAACGGGAAGCCCGGAGTTCCCAAACAGACTTTGAGACTTATCCAAATACTGTGACCCTCGATCTCACCTCCAAACCTCCCCGTCTCCTTTCTCCCACAGTAAAAGAAAAGCCCCTCGAATCCTCAGCATCCAGAGAACTGACGGAAACTGCAGACGCATGGCGGAGAGAGAAGCGAAACAGACACCGCATAGGAGCGTTTGGGAAGCCCCTTCCCGAGCCTCTTCCAAACAGTGTTGTCATCTCATCGAAACGCAAACGAATGTGGAGGGACTTTTCTGTCTCCTCCTCGAATGTCCCCCATTCACCACAGAGCCCCAACAGAGTCAGGCCCCCCACAGGACTGCGCACCCCCATTCCAGGCCGACCCCTCCAAGCTCTGAAGGCTCTAGAGCTCTCAGTCCGTCTCCACGCAGAGGGAGAAGAGGCCCAGCCGATGCAGCGGCACGGTCCGGGGGGTTTTTGGGAATTGTGCTGGCTCGAGAGGGGGGAGATGCTGAGAATGGGACAGAAGTTCTTCAGTGCCGTCCATGAGCAGCCAAAGCGGGAACTATTCCGAGAAACTGAACTGGACTCTCTAGGAGAGCAGGTAGCCACTACGTTCGAACACGCGCCCCATGTGTGGCACTTGAGGCCTGGAGACGTTATCTGGCAGCCTGGCCACCTGGGACACACTCTCCAATGCGTTGCGGGTGTGCCATCTGAGGCGGTCCTGTCTCCCCAGACTGTTCCTTCAGGTCTGCAGAATCGGAATTTGTGTGTCGAGCAGTGCCTTAGTCTCAAGGCTTTCTCACCCGAAGAGATGGAAATGCACGCTCAGAAAGGGGATCTGGAAAACGATGGGGCGACATTGAGGTGGAAAGAACAGATTGCCTCGGTAGACACAGACCCTGTGGGGGTACAATTTGAAAAGAAGAGAAAGCGGGAAGTTCCAGAATGTCGCGAGACGGGGGCCGAGTGTCACAACTTACAGATACCCCAACTCTTTAACATCGACAGCGCACTCGACTTCTCGGTTGGGCACAGGCACGCAAACGCAGCCACACGACTGCAGCACAACAGCAGCAGATCGGAAGACAGCATCGAACAACCCTCCCCTGTCTCTGTTCCCCTCTTGATTGGGACCTTGAATCCAGATCCCTCACAGAGGGGGAGTGACGGAAGCACGTGTGCTCAGTTGGCCGTGTATGCTGAAGACTACCGGAAGGGAGAGAAGAGAGAAAGTGCAGGTTTGGGTGAGACAGAGGCCGACAGAATCTTCCTGGTGATTGAGGGCAGGTTTCAGGGATTTGAGAGGGCGTGGAGGGGGGAAGAGGGGGAAACGGGGAGGCTCGAGGGAGAGTTTATGGTCAGCTGCGAGGAAGTCTGAAGGAAGGAAGGAAGGAAGGAAGCAAAGAAGGAAGCAAGGTGTGTGTGTGTGTGTCTTTTTGATTTGTTTTTCTTTTTTTTCGCTTTCTCGCTGTCTCGTACAGTCGTACGAATTCCATATTTGACCTCCTTTCGCAGTCTTCTTGATTTCTCTCTCTACGAAGCACTCGGCCCTCAACTGCGTGTCCCCTAGTTGCCTCAGGCTGAGACAAAATGATTGAAGAACGCGCGCTCGTCCTGAATTCTGTGTGTGTTTGTGTCCAGTACACTCAACCCACTCCCAACCCCCCACTACATGCACTTCCCTGAATGTGCCTGAATGCAGACCCTCCAGAGGGAAAAGAACTTGACAAGAGGGGAATCCATCTTCGCCCCTCTGGGCTCCCGGGCTCACCTGGAAGCGCTTGAGGAGGGGAGTCGACTTCTCATTGTAGAGGTCATTCCACTGCCGCATTGTGTTCTTGGGAGCGGCACGTTGGTGTCTTCCTCAGAGAAGCAAACGGCAGACGGGAAAGGTCAGGAAAGACTCATGATATCATTCCTTTTCATTCCTCTCTTTGTTGAATCAATCTGAATAGGGTTTAGGAAACCCTTGCCCTCAACCCAAAGCTGTGGCTTGTCAAATTGTTTCGTTCTCTGGCCTCATCTTTAACTTTTCTGTTTCTCTTCGGTGGCGCCTTCAGAGCATCCCCACAAAAAAAAATAGAGGCAGGATATTTTTTTGTGAAAACGAAAACGACCATTCTTGCCTTTGCAGACATCCACCCCACGCCTGCCGAAGAGTGGCTTGAGAGGGACGTCACGGAGTTTCTCTCTCGCCCTCCCGAGAAGAGAAAGTTGCCTGTCTACTGGGTGAACACCCCGAGGGCAAAGCGCAGAAGAGATGCATTTCTGAACACCAACCTTCCTATCTTCCACCAAGCAGGATTGGAACAAAGAAGAGCTCTTGGGTTTCCTCTCTATCTGCCACCACTGCAGAACAGGTTCTTCAAGCAGAGGGGGGCCTTTCCCTTGATCGACTGCACTCAGAGCCCTCCGGCGATTTTGAATGAAGACGGAGAAACCGAAACAGCCACCGATGCGGAGCTGTCAGATGTTCAGACTTTCTGCAGGCAACAGCAGGACAGCGAGAGAGGGGCACTGAGAGGCGCTCTCCACTTTCAAATCGAAAAACAGAACCCCTGCGCTCCCGTGACAGGACACGCTGCGTCGACTGCCACCTTAGGGTGCCTGCTCGGGCACGTGCTGGCCATCCGCACGGCCTTCCTTGAGGGCCATCCCTTTGCGATCATTGCAGAGGATGACACCGACTTCACGCCCCTCCAATGGATTCTGGAGGCTTCCAGTGGGTGCGATCGGAAGGACTTTAGAGTGGGGGGTGGGGTGGGGAGGCAGAGGGAGAATTTTAATTTAAATTTCAAAAACTGCGAAGCGGAAGTCGTTTGTCCTGGAAGCTCAGTGCACCCAGCAGGCCTGAATCAGATCCCGTTAAGAAGTCCAACCACTGAAATATGCAAGGGACTCGAGCAGAGCGGATTCGAATGCCCTTTCGCAGCTGACCTTCTGCTGCCTCTGTTGCAGTCCACATTACAGCACTACAAATCTGTAGGCAGCAGGTTGAGCCGGGACTGGTGGCACAGTCACGGCATGTCTGCGTGGGAGGAGACGGGGTGGGACGGGGAGACGGTCCGGAGAGCTGCCGCTGCTGTAAATCGGACGACGAGCCTCGCAGAACCAATTGTGGGTGTGCAGCTGTTCATGATCAATGACAAGAAGTACTCTGATCAGAGGGTGCGCCGAAGTAGAAGGAAAAGTTTGTCGGCACAGCCAGCAGAGCCGCATGAGAATGAAGAAAGAGAAGAAGGGGAAATCGATCCAACAGCTGCCTTTGTCCGACAAAAACGCAATTGGGGGGCAGGGGCGTATCTGCTGAGTCGGGGCGCCCTTCGATTTTGGCATGATCTGTTTTTTGGACCACTAGAAGGGGGGGGGGATGAGGTGGGAGTGGGTGTGTTTGAGGGAGGTCGGGGTGGCAGAAAAAGAAGGAGACGCCGATGCGGTCACTCTGATGGCTGTGAAGAGGCAAGAGCACAGAGACAGAATTTGACTCTTCGTCTCCCTTCTTCTATCCCTTTCACTGGGGGAGTGGATCTGTGTTCGTCCGACTGGCTCCTGTTCCAGTTACCAGAAGGGCCCTCGACAGGTGCCGTGGGAACCTCGTCTGCGCCCTTCGCTCGGCTGTTGGAGGACAGCGCTTTCAGATCCGAAAGGGAGGGAAAAGAGACATTTTGGAATTCGACGTTTCTCCATTTGGAACTAAACGATCACGTCGAGGCACTTAAAAAAAAGTGCAATCGGAAGACCTAGCAATTCTATTTCCCCTTTTGCTGCTTTTGGAAAAGCGGAAGTGCAGAACTAGGTGCAGAAAGACTCGCTAAATTCGACGCTAATTCAAGTTGTTACCATGTGTGTACATAGTAGTCTGTAGTACTCTGTACATGTGAACTTGAAGGAGGCTAGTACCTACAGTTTTTTGGGCTGCGGTGCTATCCTGGGGCCTATCCACTTATACGACATACGATTATAACTCCAACATGGTACTGGCTTGTGTATGATCTAAAGTAGACTGCTAGCCTATACTAAAATATTAGCTTTTCATTCTTATGCTATTTGAATTCAAATTTGTTATTATTTAATTGATTCAAAGCTTCATTTCTTCAATTATTAAATCATAATTATTAATGATATCATGCATGTGCATACATAATGGGCAGTATAATTCAAATGTTGTGAGTCACTTCTGCCTCTATGTCCTAAACTGTCTCTCATGGACAACTGAGTTCCTTATTCTCAATCATTGAATTAGAAAAGAATAGAAAAGAATATAGTTTCAAGTTTATCCAATGATTTATAAGTATACATGTAACAACATGCAAGTATATGCAAGTCTAGGGATAATTTTGAAAAAACAAAAAAAAAAGGTCTCGGGAGCAATTTTTTTTTTTTTTGCTTTTCGATGATAACCTTGACGAAGACGTAACACCCCTATGCAACACCTTGCAACCTAGCTTGCAACATTAAAGCAACAGTTGCATAACAGTGCAACACCATTCATTTATCATCATAACAAAGAAACAATAGTACAACAACACTTAAACAGCACTTGTTGATTCGTGCAACACATGAACAACACTTGAACAACATATTTTTCAGCTTGATACCAGAAAACAAACAAAAAAGAAAAAGATGAAAATGACCATTTTTTTTTTTTTTTTGAAAATTACCTCTAGCTAGATGTAAGTCAATACCTCCGAGTCATTAAATTATCTAGTAAATTATACCGTAAAATTTGGCATAAATTCAAAAGTATTAGCTATATAGAGAGTTATAAGGCCCGGTCCACCTGGTCTTTTTTTTAAAATAAAAAATACTGTCTAATATCTGAAACGTACACCAAGAAAAACAAACCTTGGAAAAGACTGTAGCAAAGACCGCAGGCTCTTTGTCTATACATATATGTAATGGAGCATACCTAAATACACATATGACCGCTTTGCTTCTGTTTATACTCACAAATCCCCCCGGGCGGTGCTGGGAAACAAACGAATGGAAGTTCATTGATCTGCTTGAATTTGATTGACAAGGAAACAAATGATGCAAAAGAGAGGTTCAAGTTTTATTGTGCTGATTGAAAAGGTGGACTCGACTTCACTCGTTCCTAACACTTTGTTCTCCCCCGTTGTTGCTTTCTTTTTTCTTTCTGCATAATGCACAAGGGGGAAGCTAGGCAGGGCAAGCCGAAGAAAAAGACGCGCTCAACCCATCTCTCTGTCTCCTGGTTCTTGAGTTTATCCGTGCCGCGAATGGTCCTTCCCCCCAGACTGTAAATTTGTTCTGCTTCTCTTCGCAACTTGGGTTTGTCTCTCTGTTTCTAGTTGCATCGGTCGCGGACAGGACTGTAAACAGTGGGTGTACCTGCCTGCACCGAAAGAGACGAAAGCAGAGAAGCCGAAACACGTTTCGTCTGCAGGGTCCAGCCAGCTCTTTCAACCGTGGGCCTCCTTTCCCCCCCTTTCTCCTTTCCATCACGAAATTACAAGTGCCCCGGCCATGAGAATGAATCAACGAGCCCTCTCTGCCCCGCTCATTGCCCCCGCCTCACTTGCAGACCCGCCGTCAAGAGGGAATTCCCACTGGGTTCTTCCTGTGACTTCGTTGTAGTAGTAGGGTCTGCCCTCAGGGTCGTAGAATTCTTTCCACTCAGTCTCCGCCAGCTTTCCCTGCACAGAGAGAGAAACACACAAACGCAGACAGACAGTGAAAAAAAAACAGAGCAGACAGGCAGACACGAAAACGACCCGGCACACACAAAGATCGATGTATGTACGGGTGGACAGACTGGCAGAAAGACAAAGAGACTCCTAGACGCACAGAGGGTGATCAAGGGCACGTATGCAATGACGCACGCATATAGAGGGAGGCAGAGAGCAACACTCTTCTCCCGTTGAAAGCTCTACTGACAGACAGACAGACAGACAGACAGACAGACAGACGGACAGACAGACAGACAGACAGACAGACAGACAGACCGACAGACAGACCGACAGACAGACAGACAGACAGAGACAGACAGACAGAGAGACATGAGAGAGGCAGACAGACAGATACACAGACAGACTATATCGTTTTTTCTTTCCCTTTTTCTCTTTCTTCGTTTTCTTCTGTTTTCTTAACGCAGAGAGACAGACAGATGGACATACATACATACAGACAGACAGACAGACAAACAGACAGACAGACCGACAGACCGAAGGACAGACCGACAGACCGACAGACCGAAAGACAGACCGAAAGACAGACCGAAAGACCGACAGACCGACAGACCGACAGACCGGCAGACCGGCAGACCAACAGACCGACAGACCGATAGACCGACAGACAGACAGACAGACAGACAGACAGACCGACAGACAGACCGACAGACAGACAGGCAGACAGACAGACAGACAGACAGACAGAGAGACATGAGAGAGGCAGACAGACAGACACACAGACAGACTATATCGTTTTTTCTTTCCCTTTTTCTCTTTCTTCGTTTTCTTCTGTTTTTTTAACGCAGAGAGACAGACAGATGGACATACATACATACAGACAGAGAGACATGAGAGAGGCAGACAGACAAACAGACAGACAGACCGACAGACCGAAAGACAGACGGACAGACCGACAGACCGAAAGACAGACCGAAAGACAGACCGAAAGACAGACTGAAAGACAGACCGAAAGACAGACCGAAAGACAGACCGAAAGACAGACCGAAAGACCGAAAGACAGACCGAAAGACAGACCGAAAGACCGACAGACCGACAGACCGGCAGACCGGCAGACCGACAGACCGACAGACCGATAGACAGACAGACAGACAGACAGACAAATAGATAGAGAGATGGATACATACATAGATAGATAGACACATAGACACGCAGGCAGACAGACAGACAGACAGGCAGACAGACAGACAGATAGAGAGATGGATACATACATAGATAGACACATAGACACGCAGGCAGACAGACAGACAGATAGACAGACAGACAGGCAGTTACACAGGCAGATTGACAGGCAGGCAGGCAGACAGGCATGCATGCACGCAGGCAGGCAGCCAGGCAGATAGGCAGGCACGCAAACAGGCGGGCAGGCAAGCAAGCAGGCGGGCTGGTAGGCGTGCAGGCAGGTGGGCAGCGAGGAAGACAGAGACGCATACGGAGGGTTGCAAAAGCAGATAGGGAGATAGTCAGGTATCCGCAGCAGGCAGTTGGCCTTCAGAATTCAGAAAGCGAAATTCGAACACACAGGGACAGCAGACTGGTGGACAGACAGCCGATCACTCTGAGGAGCGGACAAGCTGCGAGCGAGCAGAAAGGAGGCAGGCAGGCAGGAAGGAATTGACACAGACAGCGCAGCAGATATTCGTGATAGAGAAAGCACAAGAGTCCACGGCTACTGAGTAGTCCCATTTTCAGTTCCTCAAAAGGTGCGAAGGTCAGACACTTCTTCACCGCTGACCGGTTTGCTTCCTCCGCGTGTCTTCTTCTTGTCTCCGGACTTCTTCATTTTCCTCTCTTGCTTCTGTTCCTTTCTGAAGAGTGCCAAGTAGATTGCTGCCCCCGCCAGTCCGACAACAATGACACCAATGACCATGTACCAGACGAGGTAGTTCTCGTGTTTCTTCTTGGCATCGGATTTGGCTTCGTTCTTGTCGTTCTTCTTCGAGGGTTTGTCGTCCAGAAGAAGCTTCTCTTCCAACATGCTCACAAAGGTCTTGGAGTCTTGTGACCTTTTTTCTTGTTCCCTCTTGGTTCGCTTGGCTTGCCTCTTTTCAGACCATTCGACAAAAGCAGCAGGGCCCTTGTGCATGCGCATGGTGGCGGTTGCTCTGCTGCTCATTTGAGTCCCTGCACATCCCGACTTTCCCATCTCACAGCCCGCAGAGCCATACGATGGGGTGACTGCACAAAGGAACAGACCCAGAAGAAAGGCTAGGGCCTGTGGTGAAGTGCGTGGTAGCATTCTGGGCTCTCAGGAAGGTGGAGCGAGTCTTCCGTGCTCTGAGAAGAGCGTTGTTCGGACGGTTCTGTGTATATACGTTCTTTGCCTCTGACCAGCTTTGCTTATCTGCACGTCGGTTTTTTCTCGGTCCATCCGATTGTGTGACTCCTTGTCAGAAGGCGAGGAGCCGCATGAGCTTTCGCCATCTGGCAGAACTTTAATTCTGCATCATCAGACTGCATGCACGAAGGTAAGACTCAGGAGCAAAAACATGATGCATGCATGCATGTTGGAAAGATGGAAACATGCAAATCCGCGTCATTAATAATTCGTGCACGGGCCGCGGCGCGTGCGTCAGTTGCCGTAGACCGGCATGTGCGCCAATGTCAGTCAAAGAGACGTCTATCCGTCTCCCAAAGTCCCACAGGTCAGCTCTTTTCTCAATGAACTTCATTGAATTTGAAGGCAAACCTACTAACAACTATACACAGAGCCGACCTCCGCAACGTTTCTCCAACCTCCGCAGGTGGTTTGTATGTTCAGCTCAACGGGAAAGTGCGTGCGTTTCCAGTCCTGCAACGGAAGATGCCCGTGTCTTACATCAGCTCACTACAAGAATTGCGTGGCGAATGAATCAAGAAAAATGACCCCAAGGTGGTGGTCTTTGCGGTTGTCTATCCTCTTCTGTCTACTGTGCAAAACGACCTTCACGTTCCCACAGACTTCCTTGAGACTCTCTGTCTCTCCCCTGACAGTCTTTCGGGACCTGCTGCCTGCCCGCGTGCGTGACCCCGTCTCCCTCCCCCCCTGCTTCGTGACTCTTTCGGAAGAGTCCCAACTCGGGTTCGGAAGTGGAGAGGAAGAGAGGGGGGGGTTACCGAGACGGAGATGGCAGATGTCATCTCTCAGCAGACGGAGAAGAGGGAAACTCTGGGGACGAGAGGGCTGGGGGGTGACCGGCAGCCCGTTCGAAGAGACGGAGACGGAGACGGCAAAGCCCTCGAGACGGCAAGTGTCTCTCACGTGCTTGTCAAGGCACACCGCAGCCCTTGCAGGTTCTCTGTCAGCCTGCAGCATCATGACACGGGACAGGCAGAAAGAGGCTCTGGCCACAGGAACAGCACAAGCCACAAAGGCGGAGTGGGTCCAGCTGGCTCAGAGGAGGCTGCAGGGAACCATACCGTTACTCAACACGACGCTTGTGGCCTTCGGGTCGCTGGTTGCCTCACCGAGTCTGCAGGCATCCCTAGTCAGTCTGTCAGTGAGTGATTCAGGGAGTCAGACAGTCATGCAGTGAGTCAGTCACTCAGTCATTCAGTGAGTGAGTCAGTCAGTCAGTGAGTGAGTGAGTGAGTGAGTGAGTCAGCCAGTGAGTGAGTGAGTGAGTGAGTGAGTGAGTCAGCCCGTCTGTCAGTCAGTGAGCAAATGAGTGAGTCAGTGAGTTAGTCAGTCATGCAGTGAGTTAGGGAATCAGTCAGTCAGTGAGTCGGTGAGTGAGTGAGTGAGTCAGCCAGTCTGTGAGTCAGTGAGTCGGTGAGTGAGTGAGTCAGTCAGTCAGTCAGTGAGTCGGTGAGTGAGTGAGTGAGTCAGTCAGTCTGTTGCTTCCTCCGACAGTCACCGAGACAGTCAAAGCGCTTCCTCTCGTAAGAGACCTCACGGCCGTTTCGAGTGATTCTGGATAATCCTATGACGATTGTATGTTCCATTCACTCGGTGGGTGAGCACATGCACGTGCGCAGGAACGATACGACCGTCTGGACGGTCTGATGCTTGTGGAGGTGAAGGCCTTCGACTACGATGACCCCTTCCCAAAGGCCCCTCCCTCCAGCTTCCGATCGAGAATCTTCTCCGAAGTCGCAGATCCCAGACCGCTCGCGTCCACCTGGAGGGTCGCGGCAAAGGAGGCCAAGACATTGGTCAACGGGTTTGTGCGTGTGAGAGATCTGGTCGGTCGGTTGCACGGTCGGGATGAAGCGAAAACAGGGAAGAAGGACAGCATGGAACGATCAAGTGTTGTTTTGTTAATTCTCATCGTTTTGTCTTTTCTTTTTTGTGTAGGATTTCGTTCCCCCCCCCGTCAATTGCCTGTCTGTCCAACGACCAAGCTTGCTTGGATAGGTAGAGGATGACTTGCGGAAATCTCAGAGTTCACTCAGGGGGGCGAATGCTTCAATTGGCTTCTTTTTCTACTGGACGGTTGACTTCCTTGCCTTATGAATGACTCTTCGTTTGTTCATCCCATTGTCGGGCTCATCAGTTCCCACTAAGAACTAGTGACGTAAGTGGATGTGTACGGATGCGAAGCACAGAAACGGAAACCAAAGATATGAAAACCAACCCTTGTATACCATATAATGCATACACGATAACGACTGACGTGTCTGTGTGTTTCCATCTCTGCAGTTGACCGAGAAGATTTGTCCGTTCGCTCTGACAGTGAAGAACCTGGAGATTCCTGTGGAGGAGTTCCAACGAGAATACACAGACACCACTCTGTACATGATGGCATCTCTCTGTCTGCCTGTCTTTGGAGATGAAGGCACTTACTCGGAGTCTATGTCCGCGTGCAGAACCAGGACTACAGAGACAGAGGAACTCCCTCAGGTTTTGGGACTCAGTGTCTTCCCGCCCCTCCGAGTCCCTTCTTCTCTAGTTCGGGAGGAGGAGGTGAAGAATCAAACGGAAAACAGCAACAACAACCAGGCGAACGCGGGAGGGGGAAAAGGTTCGCCGATTGGCCGGCTCCACTCTCCTCGCTGACCCGCACAGTGCCTGCTTGTCCTTTCTCTCAGTGCCTATCTCTCTCTCTGCCTTCCTGGCTGCCCCATTCCTATGTGCTCCTGCCTTCTTATCTCTGTCCACTGTGTGTCTACCTCCGGACTCACTGACTTCCTGCCATGGTCCTTGACGGCGTGTGTGGCTGGAAAACTTAACCCACAGGGCCTCAAGAGATGCTTTATTCATTTGATTTCATGTCTGTGTTTTGCTTGCTTAATTTGACTGGGTCTTATTTCTCTGCCCGTTTCTCAAGTCTTGACGGGCCTTGAGGATAGAAGAAAGACCGTGCGAAATGTGACCGCTCAGACACGAGAGAATATTGGAGGCACGACGGGCACTCACTGGCTCTGTCTGTCTGTAAGTCTGTCTGTCTGTCTATCTGTCTGTCTGTCTGTCTGTCTGTAAGTCTGTCTGTCTGTCTGTCTGTCTGTCTATCTGTCTGTCTGTCTGTCTGTCTGTCTGTAAGTCTGTCTGTCTGTCTGTCTGTCTATCTGTCTGTCTGTCTGTAAGTCTGTCTGTCTGTCTATCTGTCTGTCTGTCTGTCTATCTCTCTGGGAAAGAAAAGACAGTGTAGTCTGTCTGTTGTGTTCATGAAGAGGAGGGAAAGAAACCATGTAATCTGTCTGTCTGTCTGTCCTTCTGTGTGGGGATGTGCTTTGTGCGTGAACATTTTGCCGACATGAAATGTTTGGTTTGTGCCTGTGCTCTATTATGCAGCCCCGGGGAATAGAGGCATTGGAGGAGCTCAACTGGATGTCTCTTCGGTGACCGAGGGGTATCCCTCGTCTTCCCTCAACAGTGACGGCATGGTCACCATCGGTCGCCCAGCAATGCCAGTGGTGTTGTTTTCCCGTCGAGAAGCACAGGAGGGTGTCGGAGAGGCGATTCTCGGTTTTCCCTCCTTTGAGCAGTGGAATTCAACAAGAGGAAAACCCATCAGCTTATTCAAAGAGCCAGAGGAGGAAGAGAACAGTGCTCCGAGACTAGGTGGCTCTGGGGAAGACACTTGAAAATTAGATATAATTAGTGTCAAGCTAGCAACAATGGGCCTGTGACATACCACTCATCATGATGATCACACGTTGTATCTGAGTCAAACACTGTTGCTTTTGGTCCTGCATTGGGCTTTCGGCTAGGTTTTTGGCGGCTACGTAGTCTAGTATTTACTAATTTTGTAGATTGCAACACACTCAATACATTTAATTTATAAATTTTTAAACATTTATATAGATAAATGAATTTAAAATATTTTAAATTTAAAACAGCGCACAACACTGGCAAACAATTTATTACATAAATTTATATTATTTGTATTAACCAGACTAATTTGCAATTGAATCACGAACAATATGAAAAGTTAGTGCCTTGACTTTAATGTCTGAAGATGATTTTCTATTTTTTCCAAATTTATTCGATCAGAATTTTCCGTCACCCCACGTACCTGCAATATAAATTTTTCGAAGAAAAAAAGTTGCACTTTCAGCCGCAATTAAGTCGTGCAATTGAGTAAAGGACTCAGCCGAAATTGCTCACTGCCACTGACTCAGAGCCGGTCCGCTCTGCCAGACTTACTTCCGCGCGCAAGGCGCGCGATCTGACGTGTATTTTTGGGGGGGGGGGG
>JAHBMJ010001525.1:16753-29655 GCA_018398765.1 Chromera velia
GGGGGGGGGGGGGTGTAGTTTTGCATGCATAATCTGACTTGTATTAATTATAATATGTTTTTTTTTCCCGTCATATATTAATATATCAATATGTTGATTATTAATAACAATTTGTTCACGAAGAAGGGAGCGATCAAATTTCAGCCTGGTGCCTCTCTGCTCCTCTAGCAATGACGTATGAGCAGTCTCACTGCACATTCAGGTGTTCCTTTGTGAACCTCGAGATCGAGTCCGTGTAATAATTTGGCGTCGAATAAGTTACATCTGTATACATATATATATATATATATATAAAGAGAGAGACGACGCTGCTGGGCGTGTTCAATTAATACAACTTCGCTCAAACGGGGAACGATCATCGATCGACAGCTTGGCAGCTCGCCTGTATTTTTCTCTTTCTCCCGCATGATCTCGGGATCAACCAGCTGAATAGACTCGAATTGGAATTTACAGACTCATCGACCCAATGTTCTTCCAGACGTGACCATTTGTCTCTGAATCTGATCTTCTTTGGCGGAACTTTCACACACAGAAGCCAAAAGGAGAATTGAGAGAAGATCACGACCATGTGGCAGCATCAAGCAGCCTTCTCTCTTCAGCCTCAAGTCCAGGCAGCTGCTCACGGACAGTCTGCCTACTATGCTTCTTACAGTCAGCAGCAACAACACCCGCAAGTGCCTTCACGCATGTGGGTCTCATCATGTGTTCCTGCAGCAAGTCGACAGGTCACTCCCTCAACCCATAACAGATTATTTGTTTATTCTGCGACCACAAGCACACCCGCTGGCGCAACCGCTCCCCACTACGTCAACAGACAACAACCGACTGTTTACACCGTGGAGAAACCAACTTCCTATCAGCAGCACCATTTTGCAACTCAATTCTATGTGGCGCCAAGGCCTTCAAGTAGCACTCTGTGTGCTTTAACTGTTCCCCCTTCTTTAACTGTTCCAGCAGCCGTCCCGAATCGTATCCTCCTTCTCACCGGCTCCCACTCGGGTTGTCCTGTATTCTTCCTCAGCAGCCAGAGCAACGGAAACAGCAAACACAGCACCGCTGACACAAACACCGGCGCCCCAACAGACACACACTCAGTCAGTACTATGCTCAAGCCATACAAGTACAACAAACCCAAGAAGAAGCACTATTTCAGTGCCTCCACATGCTCATGCACACCCACACCCTGGACTCCACGTGGAAGATTTGACTGATGTGCAGAAAAAGGTAGGAATCATAGGGGTGTGGGGGGGTCCTCCCGGCCAAGTCCGTTTGTAGATGCATCCCTGCAACTTTGCTTGTACTTGTATGCTTTTCTTCCCCCCTCTCTTTCAGTTTCCTTCTTTCTTTCTTTCTTTCTTTCTTTCTTTCTTTGCGCTGCTCTTCCTCTGTGACGGCTCGTTTTTTGTTTTCGCTTTTTTCTGCTTTCCACTCCCTACCCCGTTCAGCTCGTGGGCTTCTTTCAATCCGTGCGTCAAATACTTCTTACGTCTTTTCGATCTGCAATCTCCTTTTCTTTCTTCTCAGTGACGCGCCTTGAATGTCTTTTTTTTGGTGCCGATCGAATCTTCTCATTCGCTTTCTGATCTCCAACTTTGCTGAATTTTGGTTTTGTTCGGGACCTTTCTGCCATATTTGTCCATTCAGTACGCGCGTGCCTTTACTCCAGGGCCCTGGGCTCAAAGGAATACCTGATCTAGTTCATTGTGAGGCAAAGCCCAGTCGTCCTCAATGTTTATGGTCTACTCGCGTTGATTGCAAAGTGCTTTGCCCTGATATTGACTGACTGAGTTGCAGGCTGAATAATATGATCACGACCAACTTCTGCACGTTCCTCCTTTACAATGTTCCCCCCTCTTCTTCTCGATTGCTTTAATTGAATCTGCAGCACCATCCCCAGGGGACGCTCACCGTTTTCCCCTCTTGCGGGCGGGTCCACGGGGTCGCACCCGCCGGCTCTTACCAGACTGGTTCACGGTCGTGCCATGGACTGCCTCCCATCCCAGAATCCTCGTTCGAAGAAGACGCCGAGGATCAGTCTGAGAGCTCTCACAGTCAGCTGTTGGTGACTGAGAGAGAGCGGGACGAAGCTTGGGAGGGCAGGGGGTGGGTGGGCAAAGCGTGTGCTGGGAAAGGGAGGGATATCGACCCCGATCGAGGCTGCGTATGCTCAGCTGGAAGACAGACTCTCCGATCTCTCGATGGGCGGGTTCGTGAGAGAAGCTGTCTCTGGCCCGGTGCACAGATTCGCGGCACGAGTTTTGCAGACTCTGTCCTACTCAGTATCGACAGTGGAGCAGGTGGCAAAAACTATAGACAGCTGGATTCCCTCAATTCCTATTTCGAAACTCTCACTAGACCTTTCCCACGCAATACTGCAAGCAAAAGCCCAACCAGTCACAGCCCAGACGGAAGATAGGCACTTTGATGAGATCAGTGGAGCCATCATTGCGGAGCGTCTCCCACCGCCGCAAGAGAAACCAGATGAACCATCAGAGGGGGGTGGCGACGCCACTGTCCTTGTAGAAGAGCCGGCGCAGAACCGTCTAGAATCAAACTGCGATGCAGTGGAGCCTGAAGAGTCCGAAAGGCTTCCGGGTGATCTTCCAGGAGGCGTTTGCAATTTCTCTCCTGCCGGCAGGAATGGGGGCGCTCTCTCCCTTATACAGCAGCAGAGTGAACAAGAGTGCGAGGAAACCTCAGGTATTCGCTCTCTTCAGGAGCTAGGGTCATCACTCCCCCCCGAAACCACATGAAGGCGAATCCAGCCACCCACACAGAGACGCCTCGGCCCCTCACACACCGACACCGCACCCCCCCCAACCGTCTGCGAACATTCCCGCACCCTTCCCAATGGCATCTGACCACTCTTTTCCCGCACTCTCTCTCGCGCCCGCTGAAATCCCCGCCGCAGCCGCCGTAAAGCCGCACGCTCTAAGACTCCGCCGGAGAATGAGCAGTTTGTCGTCTTTCCGTCTGCAGAACACCAGGAGAAAGCTCCGTAAGTTGGTGTCTGCAGTCAAGGAAGCAAGACACTGTACTAAGAAGGCGACAATAGAGAGAGAAAGACTCTGCAAGGAACTGAATGCCGGAAAACTCCCTGAACTAGAGGCAAATTCAGTGAAAGTCCAAGAAATGTACGATGCTGGAGCTTTTGGGGTTGTTTTTTCGGGCATTTTCCGGGGGGGGAGAGTGGCCATAAAGGTTGCAAGGGCGCCACAGAGGGGGGGCGCTTTGCTCAAGGAGGGTGTATTGACCGCACGGGTAGGGGAAGGGGAAGGAGAGATGTGGGTTCCGCAGGTCTACGGAGTTGTCTTTATCCCCTGGGGAAAGCTGCCATGGGGGAAAGCGGGAGGAATCGCAGAGGAGAGGGAGAGGGGAGAGATCTGCTCTGCACTAGTGATGGAGTGGGTCGAGGGGGTGGCTCTGGAAAAGTTCTTCGGAAGAGGTGCGGGGTCCTCTGAAGTGGCATTGGAAGTGGCTCGACAATTGTTCCACTTTTTGCACTATCTCGCCACTCTCAATATTGTGCATTGGTCAGACGAGCCTTTCCTTTTCGTGTGTTGTTTTTTTCTTGTTGCCTAGCTTGTTGCATTGACCCCTCTTCTCCTTTCTCGTCTCCATTGTTTTTGTGCGCCGTTTGTTTTTGGGCCCGAACCCTTTGAGTGAGCACTCAGTGTCTGCGTTCTTCGCGAGTTCTCTCTCACAGATAAGTGCCGTGCATGCCTTCTTTCGGAGAATGGAGACACAAAAGTTGACCTTCAGCGCATATCCGTAGTCGGTGAAGTCATCTTCTTTTGCGTGTCTCTCTCTCTGTGTGTGTGTGTATGTGTGTGTGTGTGTGTGTGTGTGTGCGTGCGGGAGAGAGAGCGAGCGAGCGAGCGACCGAGACAGAGAGACAGAAACATAGAAAAAGAAAGAAAAACGGAGAGAAGAAAACTTAGATATACGCATAAATGAGGACAGATGAAAAGATGGCAACCTCATTTCATTTCTGAAATTCGAGTGGAGCGGTGTTGACCATCTTCCCTCAAAGGGGTGAATATGTGACAAGAGGTTTTGTTGATCGAGTTGTCAATTTACTTCTGTGTTGTCTCTTTCTCTTCTGCATGAATGGGTCTTGCAGTGATCTCCAGACAAAGAACGTCTTCGTGTGTCCGGCTACGGCGCCGGGAAAAGGGATCCAAGTCAAGGTGATCGACTTCGGGGAAGCCGTGGAGGCAGACGTAGAGGCAGGGAGAAAAGGACACCCCTCCTTTCAGACGCCAGAGATGCTGGCCCGAGGCATGCCGATCTCCTGTCCCTCTGACACCTTTGCGGTGGGACTGCTCCTGTGGTGGATGCTGACTCGCCTTCCTCTGTGGCAGGAGGTAGTCAGACGTCTGGAGGCCGAGAGGAGGAGGGAGGTGGGAGATGAAAATTTTGCCCTCACACTCCCCCAGCAGCACCATGCCATCGCTTTCGAGGAACTGCGCCCCCCCCTTGACCTCCTCCCACAAAACGACGCCGCTCTTCCCCCCTCCTCAGTTGACGCCCTCCGGCAGGTCCTCAGATCTTGTTGGAAAGAGGAGGCAGACAGAAGGGTGGCACCGAAGGACGCAGCAGAGAAACTAGCAGCCCTCCAAGGGTCTACTCCAGAGGACCTGGAAGAGGCCCTCAATTCCTTCATTCGCTCCCTCAGCAGCAGAGAATTCTCTAGCGAGGGCTCATGGGACGACGATACCGGCAGGAGCAGCGAAGTGGCAGAGCAAAGGGGAGACGATGAAGATGACTCCGAATTCTCGTGGTGACTGACGTTTTTTCGGAGGGAAGGAAAGAGATTGCGGTTTGGTGGGAGAGGTGCGGTGGGTGAATGTGCAGAGGGAAGAAACATGTTCCTCCCTCTTTCTCTTCTCAATGCATGAGAAGTCATGCAAGCCTGGTCTTCTCGTTTGCGCTCCTTTGTTTGCTCTCTATCGAGGGCGTTGCACTCGATCTTTTGCTGGATATTTAGACTTTCAGGGCAAAAACTCAGCGGCTGACAAAAAATGATATTTAAGGAGTAATCAAACAGCTAGACACATGCATTCAAAAGTTAGCACAGGCAGTTGAAGTTCTTTCTTCAAGTCGAAATCATTTTTTTTTATTTAGATAGTGGTGTAACTTTGTAAGTATCTAAAAATATCGAGAAAGACATAAATGAATATATCCAATAAATGATTTAACTCTAGATTTAACTTAAGTTATATATGTTGCAAACTAGGTTGCAAATTAAACACTCTTATTTTGGGCCCGAAGTGGCCCCAAACGTTTACTCATAGATATGTTAAAGTGTTAATTTAGGCCGGGCCTGGTTTTGATACTAGTTTTGACCCCGTTTTGATACGGTTTTGTTGTAATCTAGGTTACAATTATCTTATAGAACAAGTAGCCAGTTTTTTAGTCAGCCTGAGTTCCTGAGAGAGACACAGTTATAAAATTTATTCACACCACTGATATAAATTATTAGCTTTTGGTTAAGTGCAGGAGGCCTTGTAGGGCTGGGATGGGGAGGTAGAGGTGGAAGTGGATTTTGCAGAGCCTTTTGCGAGCAAGAAGGCAGGGCGGTCCGCCTTCAAGATCAGTGTCACTGATCTGAAGTTTACAGACGACCTGGCCGCACCCGAGACGCGAGAGCGTCGCATGCAGGAGTTTGCAGATCGTCTACAGGCAGCGTGCAACAGGTGCGGATTAAAAATCTCCATCAAGAAGACAGAGATGATGGTGCAGCCGGGAAGAGGGGAGGAAAGGCACATAGGAGAGCCGCGTCAGTCTACCATTACCATCAAGGGACAGCCCCTGCAGGAGGTAGAGCAGTTCTGGTACCTGGGGGGGGTGATGTTGAATGACGGGTCTCTCAACGGAGAGATCTATCACTACATCCAGAAACCAGGGATGGTGTGGGGGAAGTTGCAGGGGGATCGAGGTGTGGAAGCGGGCAGGGCTCACAACAAAGACAAAAATACACATATTCAGAGGTGAAGTCCTCCCCGCCCTCCTCTATGGGGTAGAGACCTAGGCAGCCCGAAAAGACCAGATCGGGAAGTTGGAGTCATGGTGCATGGCGCGTATGAGGCAGGTGACGAACCAGCCTCGTCAGGAGCATACTCCTAACACCGCCCTCCGCCGTGCGTTTGGATTACGCACGATTGAGAACACCGTCCGACTTACTAGACTCCGGTGACTGGGGCATATTGGGAGGATGGGGGGAGAGCGTCTTCCCTGTTAGTTGTTGTTTGGGCATCTCCAAGGAGAGCGTCCCCTTGGTTGACCCCTCTTTCGTTGGAGCGACTGTGTCCTTTCTAATTTCCGCCTTCTGGAAATTAATGAGGCCAAGTGGCAGACACTTGTCTCTCATAGAGGCAGGTGGAGGGCGTTAATTCAAGATGGGGTGAAAGAGGTAGAGGAGAGAGCAGCGGAGGAAAAGAAAAAGAAAATGGAAGTGAGAAAGGGGCAGAGAGATGGAGATACGAAGTGTGAGGCATATAGACGAACGTTTTCCACCCTCTCGGGGCTTCGTATTTACACAAGCAAAGCACACAAGAACCTCGCCTCTAGACAGCCAGAGCAGCCGAAGAAGGCAGTCAAAGAAAAGAAGGGAAGCTGGGTTTAGGGCTGTCAGGTGAAGGAAATTCTTAGGAAGTACAAGCAGGGAAGAGGATGGTATTATGAGATGGCGTGGCATGGCTGGCAGTCAACATCACATGAAGCAGCCTCGCTCATGTGCAAGCACGCCCTGCCAGAAGTGGAAGAATTTAAGAAAAAATGCAGTTGTTAAGCTATTTGCCAAATGTTATGAAATGAGGGTCTATCATTTAATAATCTGCCTTGCATGTTATGACTTGCCGAACGCTAGACACCTATTATGGGCCGATAGCGATGGCGTATGATGATGATGATGATAAAATTTGTAATAAAATAAAGATAAAGGCTTCGCTACTAGTATGCTATGAAGTATGCACCTATAGGGATTAATGCAGTTTAGAATGTTTAAAAACTTTAAACTATATATAGTTTAGAACTGATAAAGGAATCTAAAATTACCGATGAGTAAAAACTTTAGAAAGGTTTAATGATAAAGAAAGTTGTACCTAGAGTTGTACTAAGGTATAGACTAAGTTGTACTAAAACTATTTAGACAGGGTCACACATATACGTATAGTGGATCCCTAGGTGAATTTATTGAAATGCTAATTGAAACGTGAGCATTGAAAAGAAGAAAAATTTAAATTCCTCGGTGAAATCGTCTGTCCCTGTCCGCATTCGCCTGCCTGCTTCAAGCGATCGCCTCTCCGCATTCACCAATCCCTTCCTATGTCCCCTCTGGGGGACAGTTAGAGAAGACAGCCGGCAGGAACGCAACGATTCCATGGGCGGAGGAAGACGTACAGATCACGCGCACTGAGACCGGCACGATCAAAAAATCATTCGGCGGCAAGGGGACCCACGCATTCCCCTTTTCGCTGTCGCTTCCATTCCACCAGACACAAGGGAGGACAGCGGGAATGGAAGGGAAGAGAAGAAGCCACGCAGGCACGCATGCTTGCAGTCTTTCTTCCTAGGCTGGATATGACTGCCTCTCCTCCCTCTTATGATGATGCTGGTGCTGCCCCCTGTGCGATTCCTGCCTCCTCCATCTCCTTTTTCTTGGCGAGATACCTCTCCAGTCCGATCTTTTTCCTGATGGCCTTCGGGAGGGGGCCGTGCCAGACGAACCGCTTGGGAATCTTGTCGTGGCCCTCTCTGTCGGGATCGTACCTGCATCCAACCAATGAACCAACCAATCAACCAACCAATCAACCAATCAATCAATCAATCAATTAATCAGGGAATACAGCGAGAAAAATGCGATCGCTTGTTCATCTATCTTGCCATTTACTGCCTGTCTATTAGTACACACGTAAACGAATACACAACAAAGGAACAGAAAAGACAACCCCTCTGCGCCCTTGACTTCCTCACCGTACCAACATTTCTTTATAGACGCTGTCTTCCTTGTTAGTCTTCTTGGGCTCATCCATTCCGTCCAAGTCTTTCATTTCCCTCTTCGTTTCTCTCTGTCTCTCTCTCTCTCTTTCTCGGGGCCAGTTTTTACATGATGTCTCTCTGTCTGTCTTAACAGCGAAATGATGTGAGTCGGCTCGAGAGAGATGCGCCAACAGAATCTGTCCTATCCCTTCCTTTGCGTCCCTCCCTGATTTTCCCTCATTCTCCTCTCCCACCCCCCCTTCCTTGAATTTTTCTAGAGATTGACTGACTGACTCCATGACAACCTTGTCGTGGGTCTTTTTCTGGAGGACCAGACACTTCCCTCCTAGCGCGATGATCTGCCTGGCAGCGGGTTTGGTGAACGCGTGGGCCTTCACGGTCAAGTTCTTCTTCGTCAACTTGAAGTTCTTATCCTCCCACTTGTTCAGAGAAACAACCTGCACTCACTCTCTCACCCACACAAACAGACAGACACAGACACAGACAGACAGACAAAGAGTCTATACAGACACACATACTCGCAAACTGGGAAACAGAAACGTGTACGACAAGAGATAATTCGAGCCAACTGGAAAAATACGGAAGCAAGTGCAGAAACAGAATGGAAAGATACATGCAGGGAAACGTCGAAGAAGCCGGGAAAACGAATTCACTTGTCCCATCACAATCTTTTCTCTCCCCATGTCTCTCTCTTTCCGTTTGTCTCGCCCCCTTAAGCTCTGAGAGCAACAAAGAAAAAAAAAGAACGGCACCTTGAGACCCTCTTGCATGCTAAATGACATATGTACACTTCATGAATCCTCTATCCCTTGCCCAACATATGGGAGCCATGCCGCCATTCAGAAAGCAAATTTCAACGTCCCCTTCACTTACGTCATTCGAGCCGACATTTATCATTCAAAAGGGCGAATGGAAGAAAAAGGAAAATTCATCGACTGAAAGAAACTCGAGAGGCCAACACTCTCTCGGTCTAGCTGTCTCCCTGCCTGCTCACCTTGATGGGTCTGATCATTCTCTTCCTCCACTGCAGGGGGGCCCTGTAGACGTCTCGAAGGGTCAACCAATCGACTGTGCTGCCCTCAGGAGCGTGTTCAATCATCTTCAGAGTCAGAAGCGTCGGCTCAGAGTCCTTTCGCTGCCAACTGAAGAAAAGACGAAGAGGGAGAAGAGGACGCAATGGGAGCGGAACGAAAAGAAGTGAATGAGAGCGCCATCGAAGTACAGGGAGTAGAGAATTCAAGGCACTTAGAAGGGAAGGGAAGCATCCACACGAAAGGAAAAGAGGCTGGGCAGAGAGAGAAAACACAAACGACAGGAACAAAAACACCGTCAGAGACGGATACCGAAACACAGCCCCCTTTTACCATCACCACCATCAAAGTCCAACACGCACACAAAAAAGGAGCGGAGCAAAAGACCGGGGCAAGAAGCAAGCGAGCAAAGAAACGAATGGATAGAAGCGATTGAATGACCACCAGGCAGAAAGGAGAAAAAGACGGGACAATAAACAAGAAAGAAAAGCACACACGCAGAACAACTGACTGCCAGCCAGGTCCCAGGGGCTTCCGGACAAATTTAGGAAGCCGTCTGTAGAGAGGAGTTGCACCTCCATCAAACCCTGTAAGAATGAAAGAGGCAGTCAAGAGGAGAGAGGGAATAAGGGAAGAAGATGAGAATAGAGCACCCTCTACGAACGCACGTTGTTGCGGGTTGATTGAATCATCCAGCCAACCAGCCACCAGTACCACTAAGCGTCTCTTGCCATTCTGAAGCGTATTGTCATTCCACAAAACTGCAAATCGCATCCATATAAGCTCTTCTTTCCTTTTCCTGCCGTAAAACTCCCGCATGATTACTTGACCTCCCTCTCCGTCTCCGTCTACATGCGTCTCTCAACCTCACTAGTGGAACAGGAACCTCCGAAGTCACTCCATATCGGTCTTCTTTGCGATAATCAGCGCGCTCGCTCCATCACAGGCCAACGGACATATTCGGAATGACGCACGCAAGCCCAGCCTTTTGTGACCGCCAAAAAGGATGACAGATGGATCGATGGATGGAAGGAAAGAGGCAGAAATGGAAAGAAAGGAGGGAGCTGAGAGAGTGACAAATGGCAGACGGAAGGGGGGAGCAGCAGGAAAAGGCGTCGCCGAGATGATGAGAGAGGTGGCGAGAAAATTATTCTCCTGACGCGTGGAGACACGCGTGGGGAGGTCCGAAAAAAATAGACACGCACGCACAGATGGATGGATGGACGCCCGGTCTTTCGGAGAGAAGGAAGGGAAAGTCAGTCACTCACTCACTCACATGGTCGTGTGCCGCCACTGGTCCTCTTGTTTTGTCCTCCCTGTCCTCTGCATGAGTTCTTCCCTCTCTTGCTGCCTGCGCCCCTTCCGACCCTTTGCTTTTTCTTGACGTGACTTCCCATTTTCCTCACCATCTCGTCATGCCTGCATACTCGCATCAATTCAAGGGAAGCAACGAAGGAATCATCTCTTTTGACACAGATTGAGGCCGTGTGTGTGTGTGTGTGTGTGTGTTGTCATCTCGGTCGTTCCCCTCTTTTTTTGTTCGGTCGGACGAATCCTGAGGGCCCGCACCAAGCAAACAGGCAAGAGAGGCTTGCAAGACAAGGGGAAGAGTCAAAACAACACGACCGAAACTTGTTGCAGGCAAGAAAAGAAAGTACATGACATTCTGCATTCAAACACTCAAAACAGGCAAGCAAGCTGACGCACACAGGCACCCTTTCTCCCTCTCTCTCTTGTATGCTTTGCCGACTGACGTGCAGGGTCCCTGTTCCTCTGGTGTCTGCGTGATGTACGCGAACTTTCTTCCTGCGTGATCCGTCTCCAGGGGTCTGCTTGGGTCGACCTCCAGTCCCAACTTCTTCAGAAGGTCCACCTCCACCTTGAACCCGTTCTTCACAGGCCCGTCATCCTGTCATACACACACACACACACACACACACAGAGAGAGAGAGAGAGAGAGATCATCAGAGAGGCAAATGTACACGGGGAAAAGGGGGGATGGGGGAGGGGATGAAATGGAGAGGACAAAAAGCAAATTGAAGAGAAAAGAAGAGAGCGAACCAGGTATCGGCAGACAGCCACACACGCAGGAGGCACAGAGAAGGGCACACGCAGAAAAAGGGCACAATCATCCACCGCACCTTCCCTCGCCCCCCCCCCCGTCCGACCTCCCACTGGAGCGCTGTGCCCATCAGGTAGTCCCTCACAGTCGCCTTGTCGGGATCTCCAGTGATGAGGTCTTCGCCCTTCAGCATCTGACCCAGGTTCGAGGGGATGGCGCTCTGCACACACACACACACACACACTCATTCACTCAGACGGGAGCCACAACGAATGAGAAAGAAGGAAGGAAAGAGCAAAGGAAGGAATAAACGGGATGGGGTGGAGGACTGCTTTGCAGATTGTTGGAAGGAACGTCTTGGTTGGTGCAGAGCTCTCATCGATGCACTTCGATGAGCCGAAGGAATACCGAACTAACTTGCTGTGCGCTTCCATGCTATCCGAATAACCCGTTTCTATTTCTTTCTCGACTCAGATCTCCTTTCTCTGCACGCTTCGGTGTGTGTGAAGGCAGATGCGTGCATCAGGTTTTGCAGAGCTGCCTCTAACCTTCCCTTTCCCCGCCCCACCTTGAGGTTTTTGCGTTCTTCCGGGGAAACCTTCAGTCCCGTTCTCTTCTCGTAGACCTCTATGGCCTCATCAGGCGCTCCCATGTACCACTGGAGGTCGTCCTCCTTGAAGGTGCTCTCGTCATTCATGTCAATAGGACGCTATAGGCAGAAAGAAGGGGAGAGAGAGAGAGAGAGAGAGAGAGAGAAAGAGAGAGAACACAGACGCACACACAGGAAGAGGAACGACAATACGTAAGCGAGAGAAAGGAAAGAGGCACAGTCCAAAGGGGAGTTGAGCAGAGGAAAATCAAGACGCAGAAAGAAAATAAAAAAAGGAACGAGCAGCGAAAGGAAAGGGGGTGAGGCACGCAAAACGAAGGAAGGATTCTCTCTTTCCCCGCTTTCTCACTAATTGCGAGCACAGTGTGAAACCTCTTTTCTCTTCGTTCTTTTCCGTCTCACTGGCTGATTGATTCACAAACAAATTATGTCGTCTTTCGACTTCTTCTTTCTTCCATTTCTTTGGCTTGCTTTTCTTCTGAAACAAGGACAGACAGACAAACGGAGAGGCAGAGCGCGCGCGCACACACACACACACACACACACACACACACANCACACACACACACACACACACACACACACAGAGACAGAGAAAGAGAGAGAGAGAGAGAGAGATGGACATACGTACACCTGGATGCCTTGCTGGGTGCCTGACCATCATTCGATCATGGAATTGCCTGTCTATTTTCTCTCCCGTCTCCTCCTCGATTCTCTTGATCAGTTTGTCCGTCTCCTCTGGGCTGGGCGGTTCCTGTTTCAAAATCTCGTTGCCGACTTCTGCCAGTTTGTTCAGAGGCGTGTCTAGGAGCATCTTGCTGAGCATAGTCAGACTGAATCTCCACCTGGATTTGGACCCCACTTCCATTCTCCACTCAGGTACGAGCTCTTTAAACCTCTCCTGGTTCCTCACCCACGTCTCGTACGATTGGGGCCATCTCTTTTTAGCCACAGCCGCGTACCGCAACGCAAGGGCCTGGATGTCGGCCATCATCTCCTCCTGTACCTCTGTCACGGCAATGTGACGCTGGAGGGGCGTCATCTTGTTGCGCATCCCCGACATCGTCAGCACATGTATCCTCGCCAAATACGGCTTCTCGATAATCTCCACACTGTACACACAGCCCGACCAAGAGGGAACCATTTGAAAAGAGAGGAAAGGACAAAAAAACGGAGAGAGAGGGGGGGGGGGGGG
>JAHBMJ010001526.1:0-15000 GCA_018398765.1 Chromera velia
ATCGGCTGCCGGAACTGTGGGTCTAAGGCCCACCGTGTTAAGCAGTGTCCTCTTCCTCCGAAGCCGGGAAACGGGAGGGGAGGTTGGGTCTAGAGGCGGGCCCGATCTCCCATCATGCGGTCTATAGAGACCTGCCTCCTCTCGTTCCCGCCGTGTGTGCAAGAGAGGAGGACCCCATGTGTATGTCTGCCGGTCACCCTCGCAGGGAGGAGGAGAGTCACCCTGCTGTCCCGGCGCAAGTTGCGTCTGTTCAGGTGAAACCACGTCCGTGGGTGAGTGTTTTGCTTTTTGGAAAGCCCGCGTCTGCATTGCTTGATTCAGGTTCCCAAGTTACTTTCGTTGATGTGGGGTACCTCGCTGCGGCCGATGTGGAAATGAAATCCCCGAGTGTGGGGTTAGTTGCTTTGGGCAATAATTCAGTACCGTGTGTTGGGGAGACAATTGCTGAGATTGCACATCCCTCAGATCCTGGGAAAACGTTTGAGCACCCGGTGTTGGTGGCTGAGGGTTCTGGGTATGACATTGTGTTGGGCATGGATTTCTTGAGGTGGCATCCAGAGGTGAGGTATGCATTTGAAAAAGACAGGTTGCAGGTGGGAGACCTGTCAGAGTTCGGTGTGTGGTATGATGATGGGGTGGAACCAACAAAGGTGTGTGCAGTAAAGAGAACAAGGGTTCCTGCGTAGCATCGCAGTCTCCTGCAGGTGCGAATCGATGCACCAGATGGAGCAGATGTCCTCATCCGAAAAGGGTTTCCCCATTCCCTTCCGGGTCTTGCGGTGCCTGCATAGATTGCAACTGTTCGTGCAGGTGTGGCTGTGATCGAGGTCACGAACGTCTCCCATTTAAAATTGACGGTGGGACCAAAAGTGACCTTGACACACGCTGAGCCCTCAACCCACATAGCCGCAGTCAGTGCCGTTTCGGCGCCTCTCACTCAGTCCAAGCCGGTCCCTTTCCTTTCGTCTCCTCCCTGTCCTCGTCCCTCTACTCAGGTGGGAAGTGCCCGTGCATCCGTCCCTCCTGACCCAGGGGGAAAGTCAACGTCCAAAGAGGGAGTGAAGAGAGGGAGGGAGCAAACGGACCTGCCTCCTGTCGATTTGAGTGCCGTGCCAGAGGAGTGGAAACCGCAGTATTTGGAGTTGTTAGAGGAATTTTCGGACATTTGGAGTAGAGAGAGATTCGATGTGGGAACGTTGAGGCTTCAGGGAAAGCCCTATTATGCAAAAATTCCGACAAACACAGACACCCCGGTCCGATGGAGCCAGGACCGCGTGCCCTATCACCGCAGAGACGAAGTCAAGAAGGAGCTTAACGCAATACAGGAAGAGGGAATCATCAAGCCTTCACAGTCACCGTGGGCAGCACCTGTTGTCCTTGTGAAGAAGCCTGATGGGTCCATCCGCTTTTGCCTTGACTTCAGATGTCTGAACGAAGTCACCAAGCGGGACCTTTTCCCCCTCCCTCGCATTCAGGAGACCCTCGACCGACTGGCTGGTTCCTCTGTGTTTTCTGCCTTGGATTATACATCCGGCTATCATCAGATCCTTCTGGATCCAGATGATGCAGAGAAGACCGCATTCATCACCCCCTTCAGACTTTTTGAGTTCATTAGAATGCCGTTTGGTCTTGTGAATGCCCCTGCGATCTTTCAGCGGGCAATGTCGATGGTCCTTACAGCCCTCCCGAGAGACATAGCGCTCGTTTACGTTGACGACGTGATTGTCTTCTCTCGAGGGCATCAGCAGCATCTGCAGGACTTGAGGGAGGTTTTCCTTCTCGTCTGAGTTGCAGGTCTCAAGTTGTGGCTGGAGAAGGCACAAATTGGAAAGGTGGAGGTTGAGTATCTTAGGCATACCGTCTCTGCTCGGGGTGTACGTCCAAGCAAGAAGAACACCGAGAAGGTCAAGAATTGGCCGACCCCAACTGACTGTGCACGTCTGCGCATGTTTGTCTTCCTGTGCAATTATTACCGCTCTTTTATCTCTGGGTTCGCACGGATAGCTCACTCTCTCAATGAGCTTCTCCGGCCTTTTGACGAGAAGGGACAGCTGCGCCCCTTTGTCTGGACAGCAGAAGCCGATGCAGCCTTCCAAGAGCTGCGCCGTCGTCTCACTGAGCCCCCCGTTCTGTGCTTTCCCAACATGCACACTCCCTTCATTGTGAAGCCCAACGCATGTGATGTGTCGATTGGGGGAGTGCTCGTGCAAATCAAAGACGGGAAAGAGCGGGTGGTTGCGTATATGAGCAGAAGGCTGCAGGGTGCTGAATTGAATTATGGAATGCCAGAGAAGGAGGCGTTAGCTGGGTTGTTTTGTTGCAGACAGTGGAGGCATTATTTGCTTGGCAGCTCCGTCTTTCTCCACGTGATTCAGACAGATCACAAGCCGAATCTGGCTATGGAGAAGAATAAGTTTGCCAACAAGCGGGTAGAGAAATAGGCATTAGAGCTGCAGGAGTATGGGCTGCAGTTTCTGTACAAAGAGGGAAAGAGCCACACGGATGTAGATGCGGTGTCGAGGATGCCCATGCCGGCTAAACACTTAGTCGACACAGGGGCCCCGTTCTGTCGACACTGCTCTCGTCCGGTCGACGGAGGCAGCGCGGAGAGGCTGGGCTTTGAGGCCGCGATTGCTGGGGCAACAGGGAATGCCCTCCCCATGCAAGCGGCTCTCCCCTTTCTTGAAAAGGTCCGTTCCTCTGTTCCCTCTGACCCTGCTGTGCGAGACGTGTATGAGTATCTGAAGACGGGCACTCTGCCCACTAAAGGAAATCGAATGAAAGCAGTGATGGCGCAGGAGAGTATCTTTGAATTGCGGGATGGGTTGCTGTACCGTTATGTGGGAGAGACGGAATAGCTGTATATGCCCGCACACCTGAGAGAGACTGTCATAGTAATGCACCATGACCATCCGATGGGAGGCCACATTGCAGGCAGACGTTTGGCAGAGAGGTTGTTGAGAGAATTCTGGTGGCCAGGTCTTCGGAAAGATGTGGGGGAATGGGTAGGGAAGTGTCGTCCGTGCTAAGAGAGGAGAGTAGCAGCACCGCAGAGAACCCCTCATACGCTCCCCGTCCCGACCCGCCCTTTTCAGGTGGTTGGGATCGATGTGAAAGGACCCCTCCCGCTGATAAAACGAGGGAACCGATTCGTTCTCGTGGTGACGTGTGCACTCACCCGATGGCCCGAGACATTTGCCCTCCCCGAAGTGCCTGGATGGATGATGGCGAAAATTCTCTTTGAGGAGATCATTTGCCGCTATGGGTTCATTGAGGTGTTGGTGTCCGATCGTGGCACAAACTTCCTCAGTGAAATCGTAAGGGAGCTCCTTGCTCTCATGCGTTCCCGACACCACACCACCACCGGATACCATCCGCAGATGAACAGGATCCCAGAACGCTTCAACCGTTCCTGGGCAGAAGGGGTAGGGAAGCAGCTAGATGATGAGAAGGGGGATTGGGATCTGTACCTTCAGCCCTTCAATGCTGCCTACCGCACGGCCCCCCATTCCGAAACGGGGCTGTCTCCATTTGAGCTTCTCTTCGCACACACACCGCAGTCTATGCTGAGAGTTCAACCAATCGCAGAAGGAGCCAGAGCACCCCCTGTCTGCTATGATGAGTACTATGGATTCATTCGGCAGAAGTGAGTGGAGAAGATTGACAGAGCGGTCAACCGAGCAGAGAGGAAGCGACAGGCAAGAGAGAGACGAAATCCCCCGTGCATGACTCGAAAGTTTCGAGTGGGAGATCGCGTTCTCCTCCGTCGTCCTGTACCTCAGCTCGGCTTCCCGGCTTTCAGTGCGAAGGCAGATGGGCCTTTTATCGTGGTTGGCACACCACGCAACCGACCGCATGTCGCTGTGATTCGACCGATTAGAGGAAAGAAGAGGGAAGTTGTGAGTGAAGACCGATTGCAATTGTGGGCAGAAGGAAAGAAGGATGAAAATAGACATGAAGGGGGAGGGGAAGAGATCCCCGCAGGTGCGCCACGGACAGAGTCCCGAGAGAGAGAGGATGATGGAGAGGCAGAAGAAGACTCTGCAGACGAAGAAAGAGAGAGAGAAGAGAAGCAAGTCCCCCGCTCGAGCGATCGCCCCGCCACATTCAGGATAGGGGACGACCCTGAAATGGATGAGCTCTTCGACGAGCTCGGATTGGGAGATGAGTTGGAGGTTCATCCAGAAGAAAGGCAGAGAGAGAGGGGAAGGCGGAAAGCGCCTCAGCCAGTTCGGATTCTGGCTGGACGACCCTCAGAGGATGGAGAGGAGGAGTATCGAGTCTCGTTCGATGATGGGACTTTCGCATGGATGAAGGAGAGTGAGGTGGATGCACCAGAGTTGGTTGGTGCATATGAAAGAGCGAAAGAAAAATTTTTCCGGCAGGTCCAATGAATGTCTCACAGTGATTGCTGTCTTTGTCTTTTCTGGTTGGTTGAGTGAGGCAAACCCTCTTTCCCTTTTTGCTCGAATGTGCGAAAGGATGGACGCATCTAAGAGCCTCTGTGAATGAAAAGAAACGAAGTCGTCGGGGTAAGGGCAGCCCCCAGGAGTTCGAGTGGTACATGACATGTTAACATGCCCCTGCTTTGTCCTTTGCATGATCTGCTCGGGACGAGCAGACTGGAGGGGGGAGTGGTTGTTAGGCCTCAGAGGCGAGCGGGCCGGGGTGACGCTCTGGGCTAAGGGGACGCGAGGAGTGCGGTGCGGTCCCGGAGGACCGGAGTGATTGATGCACGCCGCGCACGCAAGCCATGCAACACTTTCCAAACAACACTTGATTGCGTTGCACGGAATTGAACAAATAGACTGTATTGCAATAAATGAAAAGAAGTCATAGAGAAATGATGATACAGAGTCTCCCTCTGTATTGGATATGCGCAATACAGAGCGTCCGAATTAAATCTAAATAAACGTGGTTGAAAGATCCAGAGCACCATGCGTCACAGTCTCTATGCAATGTCCAAACAAACTGGAAGAATGACCCGAACCAAGGATGCACAGACTTTACACGTAAGTTGATAGTCGTCATGCTGCCATCACGCTAGCCATACCAACATTTGACTATAGAAATTTATGTAGAATAACAGCTTTAATGCTTACATCCTTTTAGCGTCGTCTAGCGCCGTCCTTGCGGCTTCTGGCGGCTTGTGGTACCGTCTGCTAAGACGATCTAAGACGCTAATCTAGCGGGTCCGTATATCTACTAGGCCGAAGCCAATTTCAGACTGATGGTGTAATTTGACGCTGAAATGATGCGTAAGACGTGTTGGAACGCCCTCGTAGCTCAGTGGTAGAGCACAAACAATTTCCTACAGTCGCGATTCCGAACTACCGGCCGGTTTGACGTTGCAATGGCTGTGCATGAATGCGTAGATGGGTCGGGTGTTCGATTCTCTCTGGGGGCACTTTTCTGAAAATTGGGGGGACGATGAAGCCATGCACCAAAGAGCCCGTTCCACTTAATCTGACAAATACGTACTGCAATCCTGGCCACCTTTATTGCAGTACTTTGAGACTTGTGAAACTGTCGCCTCACGTCGTAAACTACCACTTTCATGTTGCAAGGCGTCCTGGAGATATCTCCACAGTCTGAGTGAGTTTTCCCGTATTGTCCCGCGATGCTGAGCCCCGATAGAGACGCACTGGGAGACGACTCCCTTTGGGGCCCTCCTCCCTCTACCAACGGGCCTCCGCTCCAGAAAAATGGAACTGCAACTGCAACAGAGACGGTGCAATCCACCACGAACGGGGGATTCACAGCCGAGGCCGACTTGTGGTCGTCACCTCCCGCCGTCTCTTCCCATCTCAACCCGTCTTCAGGCAGAGAAGCCGGCGCAGACGCAGTACAGAGCCCGTCTCTCGACGCTTATTTCGACAATGACCTGTCAGAGAGGCCCGCCCACAATCACAATCAGAGTGCGCCACAGCACGGACTGCCACAGGGATCCCCTCAGTACAACCAACCAACGGCCGTACAGCCTCATCCTGCGGGGGGCGGAGAGACGGAGACGGGTTTTTTTGTGCCTGCCTCTGCAGGCGTTCCCCCTGCAGACGCGCTTCAGGCAGAGAGGGTGGCTGCACTTGTGGTGGCAGCACTGGGACCCAAATTTGAAATTCTGGAGACGAAATTTGGGGAGATGCAAGAGAGGTGAGGCAGAACGCGATGCGGTGCGATGGAGAGACAGAGAAGACAACATGATGTCTTGTGACTCTTCTAGCACTGCGTCCTGTACTCATTTTCATTGTTCTCCTCTCGCCCGCCCCCCTCTTTCCTTCCTTTCCCCTGTCCTCTCTTGTCCCCTTTGTCCTTCAATCTCTCTCTCTCTCTCTCTCTCTCAAAGAAAGCAAATGATCATCGCAAGTGGAGAGAGGTTCAGGCTCTTTCTCTTCCGCGTTGTTGTTTTGTTTCCCTGACGTGCTGAATGAGGTTTCTGTCTGTTCGTCTGTTCTGTCCACGCGAATTTGTCTGACTGATTGATCTGGCAGGTTCGAGGGCCGCTTCCAGGAGGTCTCCCAGAAGGTTGGCACTCTCGAGACCGCCCTCTCGTCCCTCTCTCTTGCCGTCCAACGAACGCACTCTTCGCCCCCTGTGCAGAGCAGCCATGCACAGCCGCACTATCACGGAGGGGTGGCAGTGAGTGTGACTACGGGAGGGGGTCACGGTCACACCGCGCCGGGGGGGGGACCTACGGCCGGGTCGAGGGGCCACATAGCTCGGCCACCCGGATACGTGCGAGACGGCGAGCAGCATCACCTCACACAGGGAACGCGCCACCCCCCCGGTAGCCACGTGCCACACGGGGGCTCCTCAGCTGCCGACAACGCGGGGGGGGGGGGACACGGGGAGTTTCCGCACTCACATGCAGCCGCAGAGGTACGTGAGCGAGAGGGATCCCCAACTCCATTCATTCATGCTTTCCTTTTCGTCTTTCTGTCTTCTGTCTACCAGGATGTTGTACGTGTCTGTTGCTCTGAAACGGAAAAAACAAGAGACAGCTAGGCAGCCTGTTTATCATACGGTGAGTCAGTAAGGCAGCGCGAGGGAGGGGAGGCCTCACGGCACGGGGGGGCCTCCCATCGAGGGAGCATGAACGAACGAACGAACGAATCATCCATCCATCCATCCCTCTTTCTAGGCTGGCTGGAAGGCTGGCGGGTTGGCTGCCGTCCCCCCTGTCACTGTTCCGTTCCAGGCGTGTCTGCCAGTGGAGAGCAGCGGGAGGAGAGACGGGTGAAGAAGGAGAAAGGACTAGCCAGACAGGCGGACGGTCTTAATAAGAGCTGCGTGACGGGGGACGGTGGGGGAGGCAGAGGAGGGGGGGGGGAGGGAGGGAGGGAGGATGCTTTCCTCCCTCGATCATCGATCATGCCTGCATGCATGCCTTCATGTGAGGGTGGGTATGTGTGCTGCATGGTCAAATGTATGTATGCTGTCTGCCTCCAATTATGTATGCATGCTGTCTGGCTCTATCTATCTATCTATCTATCTATCTGTGTGCCTCTCTGGCTGCCTGTCCATGTGTGTCTGAGTGTGCACGTGCAGGCCGAGAAACGAAGGAAAGAGGAGGAGGCGCGGAGAGCAGACGAGGCGCGCAGGGCTGCCGAGGAGGCGGCTAGACTGCGCAAGGAGAGGGAGGAGCGAGAGCGGAAGAAGAAGGAAGAAGAAGAAAAGAGGTGAGAGAGACAGAAAGAAATGTGGTGAAGGAAGAGACATCGACGATAATAAATTCACAGGAAAGCTAGGAAGGAAAAGAAAGAAATCTAGAGCGAGCTCCTACATGATGATAACCTTTGCTGTGCATGTACGTGGGCTTATGCACCTTTTATCAGCTTGTTTTCAAACGGTTTGTCAGTGCTTGCTTTTCGTACACACTGGGGAAATGAAAAAAGAGCAGTCGACAGGGATCGCCCTCGCGACACGCATGGCCACGTGCATAGACGGTGAACTCGGAGGTGCAAATACACAGTGAAGATCGATGAATCATTTAGAAGGGGGGGGGGGAGGGAAGCGTGTTACTCCCCCCACGGCATTTCTTTCTGCATGATCAAGTACTGCGCTATGATCGCAAATCGTGAGTAGCATGTACTCAGACAAAAAGAACCTCACTTTCTGCTCATTGACTGGTCGCTGCAGGCTCGCGGAAGAGAGACGGCGTGAAGAGGAGCGACGGCAAAAACTTCGAGAGATCGAGGCACGGCGGCGGGAGGTGATCGGGACCCTCACCGGAGCTTCAGGAGCGAAGGGAAAGGGGGGGGCGGGTCTTTTTGGAGATGACTCGGGCGATGAGGGGAAGAAGGGCCGGGGTCTTTTTGACGATTGATTGATGCGTTAATTAATTCCACTAAGCGTTCTACGATCAGTCTCGAAGCAGGGCTGGCCCCCCCAACTTCCAGTTGAAGAGATAGCATCGGCCTGTGCATCCATGACGGTGGGTGGCATTCAAGCAAGAAGATCAATTCTCATCTCAGGCTGAGGCAAAGAAATGTCAAACAGTAAACAAGCAGCTGGTTGCAGCCAGCTGCATACTACTAGCGGAAAAAACTGGAAAGGAGGGGAAACAAAAAACAGAACGCGTTGTATACGCATGCAACATTTTTTTTTGAACAATTAAATTGATTTGAAGTCTTAAAATTTTTGAAAACGAAAAGGCATATGTCTGAACTCAATTTTTTTTTTTTTAAAGTTAAGTGTTATTGAATCAAAAATGTATATCATACTTTAAGAATTAAAGTTCAAAGTTATTAAATCACTAGCTAGGCCCTGCACTACGTTAAAAAAAAAAAAAAAAGATCAGAAAAACTTTTTTTTTATGGATTTTTTTTTTATTTATCATAACACTAACCTAGGTTCAAATCGACTTACTACTTGACTCCATAACTAGGTACTCCGACTGGGCATTATAGGGCGTTACTGTCATCACTGCCTCGCCGGTAATGCTAACCCGCCAGGTCTTTCCTCGAAAAACCTGTTTTAGGGACGTTGGCTTGCTCGTAGCCTGCAAAAGCATACCATCTCTACCTGATGGCAGAGCCCATCACTCGACGGCCACAAGCCTCCCGATGTAAGGTCTTACGTTTCCCCAGCTTTTCATTCACCTCTCATATCTCCACAAAAGAAAGAACGAGATGGAAATGCTAGACAGAAAGAGCGACAGAGAGCAAGACATAGTCAGGCGCAGTCAGGCCCGCGCGGTCACATGCACGCTTGCATCTTCATGCCGATGCATGCGCTCGCAACCATTTACTTTAGTTTTTCTTTTTTTCTTCATCTCTCTCTCTTTCACTCTCTTACCTCTCATTCCTGCTTCGCTTTCCCCTCACTGTCTTCTTTCTTCTTCCGAGGCGCTGGTTTTACAGCAATGCGGCAAAGTCAGACGAGCGAACGCGGCTACAGTGAGGCAAGAGGAGAAGGACCTACACTTTCAACAACACACTCTGCATGACAAGAGTTTGTCTCGATGCAACCAGTGGAAAAGGCAGCCAAGCCACTGTGTGACAGTGAAAAGACAGAGAAGCAAACGACCAAAACTGGGAAAAGAAAAGAGCAGACCGATCAACCTTCTACAGAGCAACAAACAGACAGACTCAGAGGGACACATACGACTAACCAAAGAAGTCGTGGGTCAAATGCTCAGGCATGCACAAACGCATATACGTACTCCCACCACATCAGATCTTCATTAAAAGCGCCGCCTACAAACAGATCGCAATCCAAACGGCCAGTAGAGTGCTTTTCTAATATTCTTTGATTCTGCAACTGTCTCAGTCTTCCGAACAGCTGTCGGCTGATCACTTTCACTTATCTTTTGCTGTTGGTTACTTGCTTGTCTGCGCAAGGCTGACCACCTTCGTGGCCTGCAAACACCTCCAGCATGTCTGGGTCTGTCTGGACTGGTCCTCCGACAACGTTTAAACACATTGTCAAGAAGACGCCCTTCGTCCTTCCATGTTGCCATTTTCTTCTGAGAGAGAGCTTATCGATTCTGGCTGTCCGACTATCGCATAGATCATTCAATGAGTGGCCGTTCGATCGGATACGTGAGACTCTACTTGCATGTTAAACAGACAGAAGGGACAGGTGGCGGCGTACCACATGGAACAATGCAGTGACGGCTGGTGTGCCAGCCGGAGAGGGCCTTCTGCTCTGGGACCCCGACGCGGCGAGCCTGGAGTAGGAAGGAGGGGGAAGTAAGGAAGGGGTACAAAATGATATCGAGCCTGCCCTTGACAGCAAAAGAGGCAGAAAGGTTGCGGCAAACCTACTGAGAGACAGAGTAGGGCACACGGCAGCTGCCATGCCTCGTCTCTTGCCGGCACCGGCAAAATTTTTAACAGGGATCGGGAAGGGCAAAGCGGGTTATGGGGGAAGGGGGAGAAGAGGGGACAATGGGGAAGGGGGGAGAGGGAGGGAAAGAGGGGGAAAGAGGGGGAGAGGGGGGTTGCTTCGGGGTGGGGGACCAGGGCAAATCGAATCGAGGCTGGCCAAGAGCATACGAAATACTAGCGAGTGAGTGTGACTGGAGCGTCTTTTATCTAGAGTTAAGAGTTTATGTGTCGAAAGGAGCAGCAAGGGGATGAAACGGGACAGAAAGAAGAGAGGAGATAGAAAAAGACCAGCAGGACAGTCTGCAATGTATCTGGTCCCTTCCCTCCCTCTCTTTATGCAGCCACTAACACGCACAAAATGTGTTTATGCTCGACGAGACGGCCGAGCCCTTCTGTTAACGAGAACTCAAAGTCGATTGCCTACCCCTACGTCAACTACATATGAGACGTGGGCAGAGGACTGCCTGATTGCCGCCGCCATACATTTGTGCCTGCGCGTGCCCACGACTGCCTGGGACTGCCCTTGCGCCCTTGCACTGAACTCGGGGGAAGGATTAAGCTCATTGCAAAGCTGAGCGTCAAAGAGACGGACTGCGGGAACGACAACTTCAACAAGTTGAGCGCCGCACGTGCTGCACATTCGGAACTTCTGGAACTCGGAGTCTCCCTTTGGAAGAGTAACCGTTCTTCTTTCATGGCTTTTTTTGGCTTTGTTTTGCATGTGGCTTGGGAGTCAGACTCCTCGTATGGCTGAAAGCACAAGCGCACGAGGGAGCGCCTTCATTCGTTGTCTCCTTCTCGTTTCTTTCTGCTGATTTGAAACGTTTTGGGTTATCCCTGGTTTCCTCTTTTGAGAAAAAGAGATTGGAAAAGGCGGAGAAAATGAGTAGAGGAGGAGCAAAGAGAGAAGAAATCTTAAAAGAGACGTCTGTTGAACAAGAAAGAAAAAAAGAGAAAAAGCGACGGGACAGCCCGTGCATGTCTTGGTGTCTGTTCTGCATCTTCTCCCTGCAGGGGGACGCCGGTGCTTTGGAGGCCCTCTGGGTTCTTTGGGTATCGCTCCTCCCCCTCGCAGTACGGAAGTTGATGAGAGCCCTGGATGGCGGCCTTGGTGGAGCCAGCCATCTCTGCACATATATCTGCATGGAGCCAGACGGTGTGCCGGCAGGCGTCTCCCTACGATAGGTCTGACCGGGTGCCGTTCATTTGTTAATGTCTGTTCTTGTATGTTCAGTCGATCTATAGTGTTATTGACGATAAGCGAACAGACGTGCATGCAGTCTTCGGGAAGGGAGTGACATAGAAGAGAGAGGAGGAAGAGATGTAAATAAATGACATTGTATGTGAACATATATGTGCATGAGGCTTTCTGCTGTCGTTCTCTGTTTTCTCCGTCTTTTCATGTTTTGTTCGTACCTCCGTCTGCCCGTCTACTTTCATTCAGAAAAGAGAACTGGAAGGGGTTCTCTTACAGGCATGCTATTCTATCTATCGCCCGCTTTCTTTCAGCAGGCCGGTCTGAGAAAGAGAGAGAGAGAGAGAGAGAGAGAGAGAAAGAAAGAGAGAGAGAGTGGGAGCAAGTGAAACGAAGTCAGAAAACAGAGTTTGCTACCTCTTTCTTTCTACCGGTTCCGCCTCTTTCTTTTCGATCAGCTGTCATTGGTGGTGTTCGATCTGCGTCTTTGTTTTGAGGCCACGGAGGTGTTGGAGGTGCTTTGTTTTTCTGTCTTGCTTCAAGAGAAACAAAGACGGCATAAAAGAGAAATGAGAGGAAAAGGAAACAGTAGAACTGTACAGGAGTTCGAAGAATGGAGATTTGCCAGAATGAGCTTGGCTGTCTGTGATGTAACACACACACAGTCCCTCTTAGAATTTTTGTATCGGCCCGTCTCCGCTTTCTGATTTACCGCCTCCAAGTGCCCTCTGAATTACTCATTCTGAGGCTTTCCATGGGCCCTTTTCATCCCGTTTACGCGGATGCTTTAGAATGTAAAGATCCTACTAGAATCAATTTAGGAATTTGACCTAGAATCTGACCTTAAATCAATACTAGAATGGATAAGTGATAAGTTGTGGAGTCATACCCTGTGGTACCGCCCTCTGGACCTTCGCATGCGTTGTATTTGAATGAGCCTGCATGCCGACGTCATACTCCACCGCCGCATGTATATGCAGTCTGTCTGTACGTGTCGCACTCGAAGCTCTGCGCATGCATGCAAGTCTACGTTTAGCCTCTTTAGCAACATGTAGTCTGAGCAACATCCTACGGCAGGTTTGAGTTGAAGTTAGCCGAAGTTATTGAATCTCTAGTTGAATCTATAGATCGAGTCGGATTCATATGGAGTCGGAAGAAGTCTGAAGACAAAGCTTTATAGAACCTCTTAGAGCCAAAGTAGGATTGAGACCTCATTTGCATGAACCTGTAAAGTATTGCTTATATAAGTTAGTGTTGCTCACGTTCCTTCTCTAGATCTTCCCCAGGGTTTTTGTCCTTGCTTTACCTTCTGTCTGGACGCCATAAGGTGGCTGGACAGGAGGAACAAAGCATTGTGATGAACGCTCAGCTCAATGAGTGTCAACTTTCATGTACCTTCTGTGATGGAGATCAGATCTGTCCTTTTGAGCAACAGTTGAAAGCCGATTGCAACTAGCGCAGATGAATAAAAGCGAAAAAGAGAGAAAGAAAGCAAGCTGTTTATTGCAAGTCTGTTTGTGTTTACGCACATCAATCTGATTGACTTTGGAGTCGAATTTCCGTCAATGGGAGGAAACTTTTCAGCTTCCGCATCTGGATTTTGAGAGTCGGTTGATTGTGAATGACTGTTTCAATGATGGTGCTAAAGGGATTTCTGTGTCTCAGCCTGTGCTTTCTCACCATGCCTCTGTCATGGTGCGAGGACGCTCAAGATTTCATTCATTCGACTTCATGCTTTGAAGTGCCATTGTTCTGTTGGCTACATAGTTTTGCATTGCGTCTGGTTGATTGTGCTCATTCGATCACTCGCCTCTTTTTTCCTTTTCACGCATACTCGTATGTGTTTGGCTGATCGCGAGGACGCGATTTTCCTGTCCGTGGCCGGAGAGGATCTGTGGAGTCCTACCCTGTGGCGCCGTCCTCTCGACTTTTGCATACGTTGTATCTGAATGAGCCTGGCAGTGCGTGCCGACGTTATGCTCCACCGCCGCATATATATGCAGTCTGCCTATACGTGTCGCACTCGAAGCTCTGCGCATGTATGCAAGTCTACGTTTGGCCTCTTTAGCAACATATAGTCTGAGCAACATCCTACGGCAGGTTCGAGTTGAAGTTAGCCAAAGTTATTGAATCTCTAGTTAAATCTATAGATCGAGTCGGATTTATGTGAAGTCGGAAGAAGTCTGAAGACAAAGCTTTATAGAACCTCTTAGAGGCAAAGTAGGATTGAGACCTCATTTGCATGAACCTGTAAGGTGTTGCTTATATAAGTTAGTATTGCTCACGTTCCTTTTCTAGATCTTTCCCAGGGTTTTTGTCCTCGCTTTACCTTCTGTCTGGACGCTATAAGGTGGCTAGACAGGAGGGATAAAGTAAAGTGATTTAGTGGTGCCTTAGGTGGTGCGATCAACTAACAACTGTTCTGAACTTTACATGCTTAAGGCCCTCTCTCCTAGCCTCTCTCTCTCTCTCTCTCTCTCTTTCTATCTCTATTAATGTCGTGACCTCTGTCCTTATGAGGGACTAGATAAGGGAGTGAGTGACTGAAAAAGAAAAACCTCAAAGAGAAATGGGATGGCAGAAAGGGAACGGCATTGATAAGAACCTGGGCCCTCATTCATGGGGCCATCAAAAAAATTAAAACCGACCGTACGGGTCGGACCCCCCCCCCCCCCNCCCCCCCCCCCCCCCGGGTCTATAGCCGATCCATGTTCACTTTTCTGGTGCTTTCTAGAAGTGAGGCCAAGTCGATGAAAACAGAGTGGCCAATCTTCATCCCTAAGAGGTCTTTACTAAAGGCCTGAGTCGGAATCTTGGGGATGCTCTGTGTGTGAGACTCCTAGGGGCTCGAACTTTCTGTGTCTTTCCACACCCCGTCTCCTGAACATGCAGAGTTGCCAATTTGTTGCTCTCCTGTCCGAGCTGGCTCACTGGCGAACGTCCAAGCAGCTCAAAGACAATTGAATCGTCTTTCTACAGTGCTGTCTCTTCGTTTTGTGCCGTCTAGGAGCTTCAAAAGCGACCATATCGATCAGGATGTTAACTCCTGGGCGAACTGAGATTTATAAAGGTCAGTCACAGCTAAGGTTATGGTCATCCGGCGACATCTATACTCTGCTACTGAAGCTTGCCACTTAATTATTGGCGTTTAGTCAAGGGACACACTTCTGAAGACCTCATCTTTTACAGAAGCTTGCCGCTTGGCGGCTCGCTGCTCGTTTTTCGACATCGACCTTCCAGCAAAACACCGTCTCCATCACAAAACACACAAAAGGACCGTCTATATGTTCCCTTCTTGATATGTTTGTATACCAACGTATCTGTCTTTGTCCTCTCCATGCCTTCATTGGTGTAGACGGAACGGCTAACACCGCAAGCAGTGCTGCTTGTTTTTTTCGGAAGCAGATTTGCCCTCCCCAGAATAATCGGTCAGTTTGGCGCATATGCCTGATCCTTCAAAGAAGGAGAGGGCTTCTC
>JAHBMJ010001526.1:16772-29312 GCA_018398765.1 Chromera velia
CCCACCCCAAGTTGTGTTCACAAGTGCGCAGAAGCTCAAAATTATTATGCTTCAGAAAATAGGAAAGGTGCCCGTTTACAATGGGGTCAATGGGTTCAAATGACCTGCGAAGGCGGCCAAGAAAAGACTCAAACTAAAAAAAGGAAGACATAGATTTGCTTAGAGATTTGCTAATCTAGTTGCTAATAAATCTAGTAATAAATTATATAAATGAATGAATGAATGAATGACTATAGCCGTCGAAGCCTAGCTCCTGGTAGTCCATGTTCATGCAAGCCTTGTTCAACTATATAGAGTATCTGTAAAACCTGGTTTAAAACCTAGTTGAAAATACTGCTTTCAGTTGTTAATGAGTTGAATTTACTTTGTTCCGAAAATTGTTTGCCATGTAGGTGGTTGGCTTAGGACTCATCTTTCAGAGTCGGTATGAGCTGTAAGACAAATAATAAAAAAAAAAGATCAGAAGTTTTTTTTTTTATTTATGGAATGCAAGGCCTAGATCACTACTTAAATTACAGCATGTATCAGCTATTGCATGCAATTTAATTAGAATACGAGTAGAGGTCGACTAGATATAATTCTTGTTAAAACAGTTAACTTGAGGTGTAATAAACTAGGTGATGAAATGCAAAATCGTTGTACTAGTATTATGATGTTTTTATCGAAATCTTTGATGTTTTCATGGATGTTGCGGATTGTTTCTTTGTATTGCGTCTAGTAGAACCGAGAAAGAAGAATACATGACAAAGGTAGCTGTCAAAAGAGGAAAAGCCCGTAAAAAGAGCAGTCATGCTGGACCTGCAGTGTTTGATTTGTCGTAGCCCAATGCGCAGCCACAATTGCATTTCCTTTGCCCAATTAGAGCACGATGGAAAGGCGCGGTTCATTCAAAGAAGCCTGTGTGTGTAGGACGAGCAGGCATTTCTGGAAGTGGTCTTTTCTTTGGGCAGTTTGCCTTGTTGAGTAGAGGAAGTTGGGCAGCTTGACTTGCGGAGCGGAATAACAGAGTTAGGAAAGAACGCCACCGCGTTCTTTGCAAAGAAAAAAAAAGAATGGAGCACTTGTAGCAAGACGGCATGCTCTAGCACAAGGCTTCGATCAGTCGGTCAGTCTGTCGATAGATCAACCATCCATCAAGGTGACCGTCGATCGATCGGCTGCATCTGTCAGTGAAAGAGAGAGAGCGATTGATTGATTGATTGATTGCAACTACGAGCATGCCCCAAGGAGAGGTGGCTATACTGATCGATCGACGGATGTGGGGGCGTACAGCCTTGCCTTGATTCATCCCCCGTGGATCCAAAATTCATTCGATCCTTCGGACGACGAAGGAATTAAGTGAACGATCGACTCATGGCAGGCACGTGATCGATCGACTCATGGCAGGCACGTGATCGATCGATCGAGAGGGGTGGATGGCCCTCTCTCGCTCTCTCTCTGTGCGTGGCTGCATGGCTACATCCATCCATTCATCTGTCTGCATCAAGAAAGATGCGAAGACAGGGATAGAAATCCTTTGTGCGGGGTCTACTGCGGACAGCAAAACCCCTGATTCTAAAAGAAAAAGGGTCAGTCAGACAGACAGACGGAGGATCGGTCGTGCGACCATGCTGACTTATCCGCCCCAATGGCTGCATCAAAAGAGAGAAAACCTAGAGAGAGAAAGTCAGTGCAGGAAATCCACTAGAAAAGAAGACAGACAGACAGACAGACAGACACACAGACAGACAGATAGACAGACAGACAGACAGACAGACAGACAGAGCGACAGACAGACAGACAGACAGACAGACAGACAGGTAGACAGTAGTTGCATGGCTTCTTTTGAATCCATTCTGTCCTTCCTTCTTTTGAATCCATCCTGTCCTTTTGAATCCATCTTTTGAATCTTTCGTCATTCCTTTTTTGTTTTTGAATTCTTTCTTCCTTCCTTCCTTCCTTCCTCCCTTCCTTCCTTCCTCCCTTCCTTCCTCCCTTCCTTCCTTCCTTTCTTTCTTTTCTTCTTTTTTTTTTTGCCTTCCCTTCCGTCTATTTGAATTCGCAAATCGTCTGACCATGCAGCAGAATATTGAGAAATAAGAACGCCTTGGGCGAACCTGATCACGGGAGATGATCAACTGGGGCGACTAAGTAGGGATGGACGGTTCAGCTTTACTGCAGCCCCGCCCCCCCCACCACAAAAGCGAGGAAGCAGACCTTTTGTTCGATCGACTGACAAAACAAGAGGCCTCATTCACTCACGCATGCAGCAAAGAACATCCAATAGAACCAAGTAACTAACCAAGAAAGCAAGCAACCAAAAGATCCAGTCATCGAGTGAGCGAACGAGGCTTGCTTGCTGAATAGTCGAATAGTCGAGCTTGCTTACCTGAGACAAGTCCACAAGGCCTGACTGTCCACCTGCGTTTTAGTGTTGACTGGTTGCATCCCCCTACTTTCATTCAATCTCTTGAAGCAGGCAGCCCGTCCAGAAAAAGAAAAAGAACGCCGTCTGACATGGGGGAAAGGCGATAAGACGACCACCTGTCTTGGATGAATGGCGACGGTCAGTGCGTAAATGAATGAATGAACGAATGAATGAAATAGAGTGCAATAGGTCCTTTTCTCAAGGAGTGAGGGGATGGAGAAGAAAGGCATGTCTGTCTGTCTGTCTGTCTGGTTGTGCACCCTCTCTTCCAGCTCTTCCCCCCCCTCCTTCCCTCTTCCCCTACATGCACACGCGTTTTCAGTCGCCTGACCGCATGATTGGAGAGGGACTGACTGACTGAGTGAGTGGGTGGTTCGATGAGCATGAAATAAGTACTAGGTAAGCATTAATTCGTCCTTGGATCTCTCATGCACCCATCCCACCTCACTGCATGCACCCTTTCAATACGGAGGGGGTTCCTCGGCCTCCCCATTGACCCCCCCTGCCCCCTTCCCGTTCCCCCCTCGGGTCTCTTCGTATGCAGGGGGAGCCTCATCCATCGGGCCCCCTCCTTCGGCTCCTCGAGCTGCCCTCCTCCTCGCCCATTCAAAAGAAGAAGCGGTCCTGGCATTGAACTCTTCCCCCCATGGTCTCTTCTCAGAACCCCTCGGAGGCACAAACTCATCCTCAGCAGCAGATCCATAGCATCCAAACCCCCTGCCCCCATATCGCCCCCCCCTCTCATGATCAGGGGGATACCCTCCTCCTCCTCCTCCTCTTCTCGTGAAGTCCCCCTCCGGCCTCTCCCCCCCCCTTCCCGAAGAAGAAAATAATTGATCATAATGACCGGCAAACGGAGGGAGGCAATTGACACCACTCTGTCTGTCCATCCAGGCACCCCGTCGGGGACTCCAACCTTCTTCTCTGTCTCTGTCTCCCCCCCAACAGTCGAACTCCTGAGGGAACATCGAATGACGGTTCCCCTCCCGCCCTCCGTCTCTGTCCCTGCCGTCCACTCGGTCCCGCCCTCGGCGTCCACAGAGGTCGGGGTGATCTTCTAGTTGGCCATACTGCACTCACTCATCGATCGCATCATAGAGGGAGCGAGTGAATATTTAAAGAAGAGGGATACAAAAAAAGTACAGATGGACAGCATGCCGAGTCCTTCCTCCGTCTCTCCTCGTCCCTATCTCTGTCTGTCTGTCTGTCTCTCTCTCTCTCTCTCTCTCTCTCTCTCTTTCTCTGTGTGTGTGTGTGTGTGTGGTTGTCTGTCTTTCGTGAACCCACCCGACGTCACACACCNCCCCCCGCCGCAACACACACACACGCGCGCGCGCGCACACACACTCACTGTCATTTCACAATTACAGAGCTTTTACATGCTTGTACATAGAGAGACTTCCACTCACCCTTCTGGACCATTGCTCCGTTGGATAGCTCGGATAGTGCTCAGGCCCTCCCCGAGGCTCCCTATCCAGCGCAGAGCCTCTGTACATTCTCCCCTGTGGAGTCCCCATGCCGATTCCCATCCCCCTTCTGTCCACCTCATACCGATCCTTCGAGGAGACGGTGGACTCGGCCTTGGGAAGCGCCGCCCCTCTCCCCCCCCCTCCCCCCCTCTCTCGCCCTCCGCCCGCCCCCCCTTTTTCAGAGAAGGCTCCCCACTGGCAGGGTCCTCGGGCCGGAGGGGGTGCTCTGTTGTCGTACCAGCCGTCTCCTGGACACACGCCCACAACAAGGCAAAACGCACATAGGTAGACAGGTGAGCACACAATCACAGGCATGCAGTCACGTTCTCACACGATGAATCCAGCTTGTACAGACTCAGACTCAGACTCTGGTTCCAACGAGAGTCCCTACTGCCTGCCTGCCTGTCTGTCTGACTGCCTGTCTGGCTGACTGCCTGCCTGCCTGCCTGCCTGTCTGTCTGTCTAGCGAAGACCCCGTCCGGCCTTGATGTCGATTGACAGATTGATCACTTCAATCAGGAAGGCAAAAGGAATGAAGAAAGCATGTAGAGCAAAAGCAAACGAAAACGACTGCCCACCCACCTCGACAGCCCATTCCTCGAGTCTGCACGTTCCGACGGAAGTTCTCCGAAAACGCCTCTGGAGGTGGAGGTAGAGACCGCCCTGCTGTGTCGGCTCCAGGACCTCCGCCTACCCTGCCCCTCTCTTTTGTCGGGCCGGCTGCGAGTTGACGGGCAGAGTTCAGCTCTTCGAACGAGTGGGCGTATGTGCAGTCGTTTCCACGGGAGCACGCAAAACCCTGCAAACAAGCAAGCACGCGCATACCGTGACCGAAGAAAAGCGCACTCAGTAAATCAGAAATGAGGACTTCCAGCACGTGAAACTTTTTTGGGGGTATCACTTGGACAGCAGCGAATGAATTTAAAAGCAAGGGACTCGGAGAAGAGTTGAGAGGGGTCGGAGTCACGAATGAACGGATTACCCCTGCCCCCCACAAAGTCAGCTCGATCGCGGAGGAAGAAAGCACCCCGATATGTTTTTGCACTCTTCTTGGCTGCTCGACTTCGGAAAAGACCGGAAGGCAGGGAGGGACGCAGGGAGCGAGGGCGGGGGGATCTTTTCTTCTTCCTGCAGGTTCTTTAAGACGGCCTCATACATCGATCGTGGTGTTTCTTCAAGTTGGCAGCATGCTTTTCCTTTGCACTGTATCCATTCCATACAGCTCTCTCTACATACTTAGTCCCGACTCTTTGATCATGTTTTTTTTTCAGCTCTCATCAAGTCAACAGGACAAATTTCACTCCCGGATCAGAACCCCCTTCCCTTCTCTTCCCTCGTCTCCACGACAAGCGGCTCGAAAGAAAAGGAAAGGAATAAACGAATGAGGCTGCACAAATGCCCCCCACCCCCGTCTAAGGGAGCCTACTGACTTTGATGACGGAGTAACACAGGGAGGTCCTTTCCAGGGCCGGACGTCGTCTGCATTTATTTTCATACATAAAATAAATGCGTGTTTCTGGAAGGTCCTATATGTATGAAAATAAATGTAGGGAGGTTCTTTCCAGGGCCGGACGTCGTCTGCAGTCAGAACACGAAGACAGACACAAAGGGACTGAGAGATGAGAGAAGGGAGAGAGATAAGAGAAAACTACGACAGGGCTGAGTCGATTGTGGGTGCTCAAAGAGAAGAAAAAAGATAGAAAAGAGCCATTCAAAAGGCAAGCTGTGTTCAAAAAAGAGACCTCCCTCTGCGGAATGAATCCTTTCTGGATCTTTCTCTCTCTTTTCGTCAGAGCGTGTACTTGCGCTGCATCGGTCGCGAAGGAATGGCCAGAGGGTTTTTGCACAGAACAAGACAAGGCAAGGCAAAAAGTGAGTGAGCGCACTTACTGGACAATTAACGGAATCATTTTGTACACAAGAACCGAAATAGAACAAGCAAGGAGTGAGGGCGGAGCACATCCATCCCATCCCAGGACCGAAGGAATGAAGGAACGAATTGACCCACCCACCTAAGGTCGTCCACTCCGTGAGCAAAGCGACAAGCCTCGTTGGGACCTGCATAGACGCAAGGAAGCAAGAAGAGAGGCAAGAGAATTAAGGCATGGGGACTAGATTATACTAGACTGATGTTCGAGTGTTCATTGGCGAATTAGAGAGGCAAAACCCAGAAACGAACAGCTGGCGGTCGAAAGGAAAAAGAGGACGAAAGGAAGCACGTGCATGCAGCAGCAGCAGCAGCAGCAGAAGAAGAAGAAGAAGAAGAAAAAAAAGAAGAAAAAGAAGAAGAAGAAGAAGAAGAAAAAGAAGAAGAAGAAGAAGAAGAAGAAGAAGAAGAAAAAGAAGAAGAAGAAGAAGAAGAAGAAGAACACGACAAATCCCTTTCTGACTGCACAAGGAAGGATTTCTCAGCGTACATGCATACATGTTGTGCTGTGCACTGTGCAGACAATCACCCGACTCAAATGAAAGGTCAGTCCCTCAAATTATGAAAAGGTGACAAAAAGGAGAGATGAGAATTTCCTTCGAAAAGAAGCCGAACTGCTGACATGCAAGCATAATGAAAGACAGGCACGGAGATGCACAGTCGGTCAAAATAGACCAGCACACACGAAGGTTGGCAGCCAGGCTGCGTCGATCATCTGCCAAACAAACAAGCACTCCCCTCCCCTTCCCCTTCCAATCACTGACAGAATCCACTCGAAAATTGCTTGCATCTGCAGACAGACAAACAGGAGCAAAGGAGAGCAGAGCAGAGGGAAGAGGGAACAGGTGAAGCGGAGCTGTCAATCGAATCCAGTCCAATGAATGATTCGATCTATTCACTTGAGGACGACAACGTGTGTGTTTCATGCACTTCTATTGTGATTCAGAGACAGATCAAAGCACTGCGATCAGAATGAGAGCAACCAACACGCCTGTTTACTTCCTCGCTTTCTTTCTACGTACACGCGCATTGTTGGTTTGGCAACGGAATTTCCTTGTCTCCACACATACTTGTATCCAGCCATGCAAGCGTGCAGGACGCCGGCAGCCATCCAGCCATGAAGTGAGTGTCGAGAACGTCGCCCTGTCAAACCACACCCTAGGGACTTTTTTTTCGTGCTCATCAGGATCTTTTCCTTACTTAAAGAGGACAGGGAGGAGATGGGTTGGAGTCGACGGCTTGGCATTATTCAGAAAAGAAGGAAGAAGAGATAGAAGGTTTCATCGGTGGTGTTGCGAAACACGTATATATGTATGTATATATATATGTATGGAGTTTCTTTCATGTTCATAGAAAGAGAATGAAGACGTACAGTTGGGTCTTGTAAAGTGCCTCCCGCCTGCAATTCACACAAACACAAACACCAAGATGGACCCAGTGCAGGAGGGAGAGGGAAGCAGAGATGATATATATATATATATATATATATGGCAGAAAACAGTACTTAATGACAACAGAGGTTCTCAGGGGTCCGTTGTCGACGTGAGATTGTTACACAAACAAAAGAAAGCCTAAGCAGAGAACGGTTGTTACAAAGAAAAAGGCCACTGCATGTATTCACACAAATACCGAGCTCTGCATAAACTCACAGCGGAGAAATAAACGAAATACAGAATCGAGCAAACGCACCATTGAAAGTTCAACTGATCTGTCGGTCGATCGTTGTCCCCTCCTGGCATTCTCTTCTTGTCTCTTTCAGGGCGTTGAGTTTGATGACAGGATTATCGTAGCTCGCGATACGATTTGTTAGCAGAAAAGCGCAGCTTTGGTCTTCCAAAATTCACCTTCTGTCGCTTTCCCCCAGCTATACGTCGGAAGAAACAACTGTTGCACAAAGCTGGTAGCCCCCCCAAAAAGACGTGCTGAAAAAAGGGAATGAAACCACGAAGGCTGTGTGGGTAAGCTGGTCATGCATTGGATTCCTCTGCAGTGTACGTGCGTCAGTTCTCTTGTGGTGCTCTTTGGGTTATATTCCGAATAGATTCAGGCCGGTAGAATCTTCAACCATACAGCGGCCATTCACCCATGCAACAATTAACACGTACAAAAGACTCGATCGTGTGTTTTCATGCATGCATGAGAAAAAATGTTTATTTTTTGCGCGCATATACACACGAGAGTGGGCGCGCATTGCTCGCCGAGGTATTTCGAATTCGTTACTCCGTGCGCATCCTACTATTAATTGATTGATTGATTGATTGCTATTAATGCTATATAGTATAGTCTAGTTTTCTCCGGACCGGTTTGAGTTCACTTGTGTCGAATTCTGTAATCTGGGACCGATTTTTCAGAATTGATAAAACACAAAGTTTGTGTACGTTTCTATATTCGGTTCATCCGCGTACTATACCTTGTCCGAAATTCTTTAGCGCGCGATGTGTGCCGACTCTCGTGTACATTACGGACAGCAGGGGTGGTTACGGAAATACACAAACTTTGTGTTTTGTCATGGTGCTGGTCCTACTTTATATAATTCAAAACTATTTAAAACAAGACTGACAATTGAAACTAAACTGGTCTGGAGAAAACTTGACTATAATACGCAGTATAAAATCTACTTAGATCTAGTTAGATCTCATAAGATCTGTCAATCATACAGAAAATTATGTAGAGGTACAATAGTAATAAACTAGATAATAAATAGCGTTTTTTTTAGTTTAATGAAGTCAATTTTCTTATAGTTCAACCTTCATTTTTGTTACGGACCTTTGGACCTAGGCTCGATTTGGTCCTTAAAGTAATACAGAGAATCAATAGCATTAAATACATACTGTAATACAAAGGCATGCACATCTGTATCTCAGCCTTTGCAATACAGATTGATTGAGCCTATTAAAAGGACCGAGTCTTTCCTGATCGATAGGGAAGGCTCTTGTGTGTCTGACAGATTTTCTGTATGTAAAACTTGTGGATGAGTTGATTCCTAAGTTCTAGAGAGCTTAAACTAGAACATTGGTCAGCAGAGCTTCGGGTGCGACCGAGGAAGACAAAATTCCCACAAAGAGCGGGTCAGGGTACAGGCTGTCAGAGGCGGGGGAGAGTTCTCCACCATCGATCCCCTCTGTGCATCCTTGGGCAGAATCTCTCGACTTCAGTTCTGTTCCGTCTGTTGGCTCTCTGTTCTCGCCCACCCGCAGTATCCGAGATTCCTCCAGCAAATCAGACTTAGTCCTATCTGATCCAGATTCCGAGCTACAGCAGCAGCAAGCAGACATGGGGGATGCAGTCAGATTTGACAAGCTCGAACAGATTGGGAAGGTCAAACGAGTAACTACGGTCTTTATCCCAGGAAAAACAAACGGACAGATCTGGTATGCCATCTTTAAGGCAAAGGCAGATGCGGGAAACCTCAATATGAATGAGAAGAAACTGTTGCTGGTAGGTCACTTTGAAGATCCTGACCTTATCCTGTGGTGGAATAAAAACTCCGCTTCCGCCACAACTTCAGACAAGGTTGATACCTTATTCCTGGAAGTGCATGGAAGCACCGGTGTGACACAGGTGCACGCCGTCTACGGCATGGCTAACGTGCGGCTGAACCTCAGAGATGACTATGACAAATTCGTTGAACGCTTCGTCGACGTCTATATCCAGGCAAATCCAAACAGAAGAAGGAACGACAGAATCAGTTCCTTTATCAACGCGCTTTATCCCGAGCTGAGAGAAGAGCTGGAGATAGAATAGATCTACACCGATTGGGACCAATTGAAGAGGAGAGTTGGGTACCTCCATGCCAAGCAATAGAAGAAAGCAAGGGCTCGAATTGTGGGGGTGCAACAGAGAGACGAGAGAGATGAACTAGCCGAGTTGTGGAAACGGCTCGATCAGCAAGCTGCTCAGATCGCGGCTCTGAGAGGTCGCGGCCGTGGCTGTGGGGGATTCACCGACCAGGGGCGCGGTCGCGGTAGGGGTGGCTTCGGCTATTACCCCGTCTACCCGTCTCCCATGCACGGAGGCTATGCGTTCGGTGCGTACGGTCAAGGTAGCTTCAATAGCCACTTCAGAGGGGGACATGGAGGTATGAGAGGAAGAAGAGGCCACTACCAACAGTATAGAGGCAACAACGGTTTCAACAACGGTCCCCCCCATTGCTATACTTGCAACCAGCCTAGCTACAAGGCCTTCAATTGTCCTGGGCAGGGAAATGACCTGGCTGGATTGGCGTAGAGGTTCCCCAGTCCATCCAGCACTTTGCAAAGCCTTGTCCTCTCCCGATTCCCCCGTGTGTATGTGTAGAAACGAAACATGTAGACTGTGAGCGAGAGGACAACAATAAAAAAGGAAGAGTCCCGAAGTCACAGGTTTCTCAGTCGCCTGTGTCCTTCCCTTCTCCGGCAGAGTATGCAGACAGACAGACCAACTTTGAACAAGCGAATTCAGAGAAAACGGAGGCAGAGATGGCAGCAGTAAAGGTCGGTCCCAGGCCTTTCGTGACAATGTTGCTGTTTGGTAAGCCTGTGTCTGTCTTTATTGACACAGGAGCAGAAACTTCGTTCATTGATGTGAATACGACCTTACATGCTGATGCAGATGTCGACAGGCCCACGGTGGGTCTGTCCGCAGTGGGACAGACGGGCGTGTCGGTGGTGGGGGAGATTACGGCCAAGTTTTCTCACCCTTCCCTGCCGAAGAAAGTATTCCCACACCGCCTGACCGTCACAGAAGATTCGGGGTACGAAGCAGTCTTGGGGTAGGACTTTTTGAAGCTGTTGGACCCAGTAGTACAGTACCACTACCATGAAGACCGTCTGGACGTTGCGGACCTCCCCTCCTTCGAGGTCTGGTACGAGGATGGAAGGAAACCGATGCGTGTCTCTGCCTTCACGCGCACAAAAGTCCCCAAAAGAGCGAGAGCTCTTGTGCGTATGCAGGTTGAGGGGACGGAAGGGGAGGAGACGATCATTTTAAGAAGGAATTACCCGAGGGGGTTTCCGGGACTTGCCATCCCAGACCAAGTAGTAGACGTCAAAGCTGGAGTCGCCACAGTAGAAGTCATGAACATCGCCACCAACCTCATCCACTTAGGACCGAATTCACTCCTGACTTTTGCAGAGCCGTTCTCTCGTGTGTCGTCCGTCGCCGCAGTCACCGCCAATGCTCCCGCCTCTGCCTACACACAGCAACCGCCGATTCCTAAGAAAGAAGACTCGCCTGTCCCTGCCCCTCCCTCGCAGAAGCTTCCGCCTGTGGATCTCTCTCACCTGTCATGCGAATTGGGGGAGAAATATGAGAGGGTCCTTCAAGAATATTCCGATCTCTGGTCTCGCTCTCGTTTCGATATTGGAGAGCTGAGAGTGGATGGAAAGCCTTTCGAGGTGACCATTCCTACTGGAGATTCCCCTCCCATTCGCTGGAACCAAGACAGAATCCCGTACCACCAGAGAGAGCATGTGAAGAAAGAGTTACAAGAGATGGAAGAAGGGGGAGTGATTCATCCCTCCACTTCCCCGTGGGCCGCCCCAGTCGTTCTAATCAAGAAACCAGATGGGACGACCCGTTTCTATCTAGATTTCCGCAAACTGAATCAAGCCAACAAGAGAGATCTTTTTCCCCTCCCCCGAATTCAAGAGACACTCGACCCGCCTTGCAGGAGCCAAGGTGTTCTCAGCACTTGATTATATCTCCGGCTTCCAGCAACTCCGTATGCACCCCGACCACGCAGAGAAAACCGCCTTCGTCACTCCGTTCGGACTTTACGAATTCACCAAGATGCCCTTTGGGTTGGTAAATGCCCCTTCTGTTTTCTAGAGAGCCATGAATTTGGTTCTTGCAGGTCTGTCCAGAGACCTCGCTCTCGTTTATGTCGACGACATCATCGTCTTCAGCCGATCTCATGACGAACACATCCAAGACTTGAGGGAGGTTTTAGGTTTGGTGAGGAAAGCAAATTTGAAGCTCAAACTCGAGAAGGCACAGATTGCCATGACAGAGGTGGAGTATTTGGGACATACGGTGTCAGAGAAGGGGGTCAGACCGAGCAGAAAGAACATCCGGAAGATTCTGCAGTAGGAGCCACTGCGTTTGAAGAGAGAGGAGGTTTGTTGTACAGGTACGAAGGAAGGGGGACAGAAAGGAAAGAACAGTTGGTGGTGCCTGAGACGTACAGAAAGACGGTTATGGTGATGAATCACGATCACCAGTTAGGGGGGCACCCAGGGGTAAATCGGCTGACAGAGAAGACTCTCCTACACTTCTGGTGGCCAGGTTTGAGAGCAGACGCGAGGGAGTGGGTCGCTTCCTGCTGAGAATGCAAAGAGAGGCTCAAGCCAAAAGTAAAGAGAGCACCCCAGACTGTGCTCGTGCCTCCCCGTCCTTGGCACACATTCGGCATTGATGTGTCAGGGCCCTTTCTGACAAGCAGGAGGGGAAACAGATTTGTGCTCGTTGTGACAGACCATTTTGGAAAGGATGTGGAGACGTTTGCCCACCCTGAGCTGCCCGCTTATATCGTAGCACAGATTCTGGTCGATGAGATTTTCTGCAGGCATGGTCCCTTTGAGGTTCTCCTCTCAGATAGGGGAACGAATTTCCTGGCAGAAATCGTGAGTGAGGTGTTGAAGATTTTGAGAGTGAGGAGGAAGGTAACAGTAGGGTACCACCCTCAGTGCGCAGGACTGACAGAAAGATACAATCAGACGTGGGAGCAAGGGGTTGGAAAGCAGTTGAGAGCAGAGAAC